>VDFB02094071.1:0-33617 GCA_007258455.2 Sequoia sempervirens
TCACCTATAGAAAAATATAGAAAAATGGCTTACACTACTGTGAAGTTCTCAAAATTGGCTTTCCAACATATCTCATTTGTAGAATTTTGTCACCTTGGCGAAAAGTTATGGCATTTTAAAAAAAAATTCCCTATTAGGGCTTTGGTATGACCCTTAGGTGCACCCACATGATTTTTGTGTAGAGTAAAATAAATAAATAAATTATAGCACTGCCAAGCGAGCGGTGCTCCTAGGCAAAGGTGGTAGGAATCACCACTTTAGGTGGCATTCAAGAGATACGATAAACTTGTTGCCCATAGGGATTTAGCCCTTGGGGCTGAGCACACAACTAAGGGTGGGACTAGCTCTATGACCACATGTCAAAACTTGTAACACTAAATTGGGGCAAGATTAATAAAATAATATTAAATTTTAAAATCACCATTGTACTTAATGCAACATCACCTACACATATGTTATGCAAGTAGAGTGCTTTGCATACGCTAGCAAAATATCTCTTGAATATTCTTTACGACTACAAATCCAATGACAATACAACCTGCAGACTTGTATGAATTGTATGGACGGTACATATCTATACAAATTTATGGACTATATGGCATAACACTTGTATAAGTCTGTAAACCGTAGAAAAATGGCCAAAATCTTTTTGTCGCTCAACTATCAAGTATATTATATAAAATAAGGGTTTTTTGGCCTTTTGGACTCAATGGTGAGATTTTTTTAACCCAAGATCAAGCCCTAATCACCCGCAGATTTACGAAGGGGATTTGTAGATTTGAATCTCTAATGTACATATTAGAGTCACTCAAGGAATCTGCAAGCTCCTAGGATTACCTACAAAACCAAAATAACCTTCTACAAGAGAGAAAAACAAGAGCATAAATTTACAATAATGGATGCAAAATATATTAGATTAGATATGATCAATGCAATACCTACAATGCAATACTCAATGGGGTGATCCCACAAGAGTGGTTTATAATTTTTGGCCAAACTGGACACTGAAATAATTTTTTCTAACTAAATCTTCACTTTCAGGCACCTATAGCGGCTAAATCGTGAGGAATTTGAAGATGATGCAAACTAGAGTTTCATGACATTTTGTCTATAGATTCTAAATATATTTTTTTCAAAATTTTTGGAATTAGATTGCACCTCTTTTTCCATATCCCTTGAAAACTATTTTTTTTTTAGAAAACAATATTTTTAAGGAGTGACTCACCGTATAACGCATAATTTTTTTTCCATGAAGGATAAAATTCTAATTCTTTCGAATTTAGATTTGTAACTCCGATATCTAGTGCTTCCACTTGGTTAGGCGATTTTATTGAATATTTTTTCCTGAAATCAAGTTTCAAAGTCAAATAATTACAATTCAAACATAGGTAGGACAAGTATAAACAGCTTTTTTTTTTGTGTGTATTGAAATTCAATTTTTTTTTGATAATCTTTATTTTTCCACATGTCTTGAGAACAAAAGGCTTTCATTTTTGGTGAAAAACCTATGTTTAATAAAAAAAATAAAAAATAGATAATAAAACCAAAACATATTAAAATTATATTCTTTGGATAGCTTGTTCCGAGGACTACCTAATTCTAGTTGGGTTCATGAAGTCTCCTCCATTTTCATGCTCAACCTGAGCTTCAAAGGGATTTTTTTTAAATTTTTTTGGTGGCAAAGAGCAAGGATCAGGGAAAAGGGGGGTTCGCTTGAACTAGGGGGGTTCGAGTGAACCCCCAGGGGTTTGAGCGAATCAGGGTTCATTTGAACTCCCTTTCAAAAAGGGGTTTGCATGTGTTTTTTTGGCGGGATGCATTTAATGGGTTCGCTTGAACCTAGGTTCGAGTGAACCCTCTTTTGGTTCGTTTGAACCCCAAGAATGAATTTTTTTGGCATGGAGTCATTTTTTGTTAGTTTTCCTTCCTCATTCAAATTGTAAACCACTTTTGTGGGTTTTCCCAATGCAAATGTACATGTGAGACCTTTAGATTATATAGGAAGGGTTGAGAGATAAGACTAACTAGGATGATGAAAAGTGTCTTAAAATCCTATGTCATGTGGCAAATAGGGGATAAGATCACATGACAACTAAGACTTTAGAAAGATTCCTAACTCACTAAGTAAACTTAACATGTGAATATGACCTACTAGGTGAGCTAGTTAGATAAAACACTTTTTTCACACCAACATCTAAACAATAAAGGATACATCTATAGCACCCACGAACTTCTCCCTCTTTGTCTGAAGATACTTGTCGATGCATAGCAATGACTTGGAAACCCTACCAAATTTGATGATAAAGGTGTTTGAAATGTGAGGTAATATGGGGAATGATTAAAGCTTACTATCCACACACTTGGCTAAGATGACACATTCATGCTTAGGTAATTTTGTCTTTTGCCAGCACAAGGCACTGCAAAACTTCACACAAACAAACCCTTTCACACGCTTCAAAATTAATGCTACGTCATCATTAGTAAGTATGTTTCGTACCCCCTTAAACTTGCATTCATACAAGAAAAAATTAGTATTTAAAACATTTTTATTTCGCTCACTTGAGAAGATTCTTTCGACCTTGGTAACAATCCCACAAATGTGTTATGCTGGAATCCAGTACATTGTCTCCTTGGAATATGTCATGCTCGTATGATTTATGCCATGCGAAATCCAAAAAGATACTTTTATATTTTGTACTATAATTTATCTTACCCTGCCAAATTGTTTGCTTGAATGCTTAGTTGAATTATTAATTTTAGCTGCCTTCAATTGGATAGTCGAATTAAACCAAGTAGTGTCCCATCATAATTATGCATCAAACTCTTTCTTATGCACTTAACGCAACTCAATGTGGTTATGTGATTGAGATTCCAACACCATAAATTCACAATGATTTCCGTTTTGCCATAATTGCACACACATGTGACCAACTTTTGAAGAAGCCCGATCTTTTAATTTGTCATTGCACAAGTTCTTTCGCTACTATCTCAACTACATTTGGAAATGCATCAACGTTGACACTATCCTCTAAAATAGTCACTTCTTGTTTTTGACATCCCATATTTGCTAGCATATTCCCTTCACGATGTGTGTGAAATCTGGAAATAATGGAACTTGTCTAACAATGCCCAAACATTTTGCATAATATAATGTAAATGCCAATTGTGAAAAATTCTCTCCTTACATGCATTTATGATTATTAATGAATCACCTTCCACATGAATTTTAGATATGCCTAGATGTCTAGCAAGCCTTAAACTTTGAAGAACTGCCATTGATTCTGCTACAATGTTTGTGCCAATTGGAAGAGCAATTGACTTGGTTTCCTTTAACACCCCACAAGAATCCCAAATACACACCCCTGCACCTGACACACCCTCTCGAAGCTCCATCAAAATTCAACTTAAAAAACCAAGGATCGGGGATTTCCATTTAACTGAGTTCCTATCAATCCTTGGCTTATGATCTTGTTTCAAACTACCTTTGAAGGGTAAAACTACGCCTTTCCAACTGCATTGCGTAGATGTCTGCACATCGTGTGATTGTTTCCTTGGTAGATTCTTGGGTCAGTGGACATTGGGATGTTACATTTCATGTCACCCATGAAGTGTAACGGTCCCTATAGCTACAAGCCCATCCGAAAATTTCTCTTTTGCCTCCAATGTCCCATTTTATCTATTGTGGTCTATTTGGTTGTCCATGGAGGTGGAAACACCAAAGCGAAGGTTTGATTGAGGAAAACTCCAAAATGCAGTCCCAACATTTTCCCATTTGTGTGTGTGTAGTTACTTCGTTCTCGTGGAGCTTGGGAGAGGTTGGACCTACTGTAAGTTGCATCTCTTTATCTCCTACTTGTCATTTTGTTCGTAGTTAGTTTACTTAGCATTTATAGTGTTCTTCTTGTTGTAATAGTTATCTTTTTACACATTTATAATATTTGTCATTTCTCAAATTTTAGTTCTCGTGTCATTAGCATACCCTGTGTGTTTTAGATTACAAAATCTACTCTCTATCTGTATGAGATGCTAGTGCGTTGCGTTGTCGTCCTTGAACCACATTGCCATCCTCTGGCCGAGAGCTAGATAGTCTTTTTCCAAGACCTATGTGGTCTATTCCCTCGATTCCTAGAATCCTCTGTCCTAAAAATTCAAAAAACATAGTCTAGCTTGTCCTTCATTTTCCACCCCGTCTTTCTACCTTTGTCATTGAGGTGACTGAGGGAAATTCGCTCTCTTTAGACCATATTTTTCTTGGGATTTGGGAGTAGCCAATCCCCTCCACAATTTTATTATTGTCAATTTGCATACTTTGATGATTATTTCGATGTAAATCAATATTCTTTAGCTTTATATACGCCTCTTCTAGCTGTGGGTGTAATATTTCTCTTACACAAAAAGAATGTACCATTTTATAGTTTTCAATCTAACTATATTGAGGTATCTTTTTAATTCTCCCATCTTTTATCAATCTCCTTCACCTCATCGGTCAATTTTTGAATATCCTTATGTGTTATGAACTACAGTAAGCAGGCCAACTGAATGGGTAATGATATGATTGAAATTCCCTTCGATGCACATATTTACATTATCACTCGAAAAAGTTTGGCAATAAATTACAAGGAACATCTTCACAGGAGCGATTGAAACCATACTCTCAAGCACCCAGCTCTGAGAGCATGTTGGATCAGTCTAATTCTCAAAGGTGCATATCCAGAGAAGACATATGCAATGTCATTGGGATTGGCATTATCAACATCTTCCACAACCAGATTTAGTCCCCATTTACTGTCACCCAATTGCTCTTAGAATCCTATTTCTTAAACAAACCACTCTTTTCCAAGTTAAAAACCTCCTCTTGGGCACCCATGATTGATGCATCCAGCTCTATTGTTCCATTATTTATTTGTAAGAAATCATCTAGAAGTCCTTTGTAAGTCAGTTGAGAACACGTAGAAGTAACCATGTCCACATGATGATCTGATAAAATTAGTGTATCAATCTCGAGAATCCCTACATTGGATGACACAACAAGTTGTTTCAACTGCATGCGGGTTAGTATATCTGCCACATTTGTGACTGCTTTACCCTTCACTCTTACATTTGGTATGTCCCCAAAAGCAGACTTTTGCATGCCATCAAAACCTTTCATGCACTTTGTCTATGCTTACACAGTTTGCACGTATGTCAACCAGAGGAGTTGCGATTACAACATCTGAAAAAATCCACTTTCCATGCTTGAAAGTTTCTAAAGCCTTTTCAACAAATCCATTTTACGCATATCCTGCAAAATTTCTTAAAGGTGATTTGTCGTGCCTTGTTCATTTTCTACATTCTTCAAGTCTACCATGACAATCACACCTGCAATCTTATATGCTTCTATATAAGACTTCGATTTGGCTTCGCTAGTTCGCCTCTATAGGTTCTTTGGGTGGAATTGTTAACCTGAGCAAAAGTGCCGATATGTGAGCTTTCATCCCCGAATTTGCCTATAATATATTAATATACTTTATATATAAAAACGACATTAAAAAAACACATTTATATTATGTGTAGAATGTTCTTGTCGATTTTATATATATTATCAATAAACAATACATGTATGTTAGTAGCATTCACAACGCGACAGGGAAGACAAAATTATTAGGGTTAGGGTTATGGTTATGGTTAGGATTAGGATTAGGGTTGACATTATGAATAGGGTTAGTGCTCCAATTAGTGATAGGAATAGGGTTAGAAATAGAGATAAAATTAGGATTAGGGTTGGGTTAGCGTTAGTAGTAAGATTAGGGTTAGGGTTGGGTTACAATTATGGTTAGAATTAGAATTAGAAATTGGGTTTGAGTTATCATCACAATTAGGGTTAGGGTTAGGGTTAGAGATAAAATTACAACTAAGGTTGGAGTTAACATTACTATTGGGATTATGGTTAGGGCAAGCATTATTATTAGGATTAGTGTTAGGGTTAGGTTTAGTGTTATGGTTGAGGGTTAGGGTTAGGATTAAAGTTAAAGAAAAAATTAGGGTTAAGGTTGGGATTAATTGAATCCTAACATTAATTCTTAATGACAATCCTAACCCACACCCTAATTTTTATTATCGAACCCTAATTGTAACCCTAATTGAATCTAATGCCTAATTGAACCATAATAGTAACACTAATACTAACCCTTACCCTATATGAATCTTAATTGAACCCTAACCGAAGTCTTAATTGAATTGTAACCCTAACCCACCCAACCCTAAAACTAAACCTAACCATAACCTATAGCTTTCTCGTACAATCATAACCATAACCCTAATTATACCCTAGCCCTATCTAATTTGTAAACCTAATTTAACTCTAGCCCTATTTGAACTGTAACCCTAATTGAACCTTAATCTTAAGTGAACCCTAACCCTAATTTAAAGCTAGCCCAAATAGAATCCTAATTTTATCCCTAGCCCTTAATCTAATTGAACCCTAAGCATACCTAATCCTAACCCTATTCTTAAACCCTAATTGAATCTTAACCATAACACTCAATTCTAATGCTAATCTAAAAATTATTTTATCATAGAACCCTAATTGCATCTTTAACCGTAATTGTAAACCTTACCCTAATTTAAACTCTAACCCTAACGCCAACCCTAACGAAACCTTAATTGAACCCTAATTAAAACCTAACCCTAACTCTAATTTAACTCTAACCCTAATCCTAACCATAATTGAACCCTAATTCTAACTCTAACTCTGAGCTTTATATTATAGAACCATAATCCTAATGGTAAGCTTAACCCCAAGCTTTATATTATAGAACCATAATCCTAACGGTAAGCTTAACCCCAAGCTTTATATTATATTATTAGACATAGAATTAGGATTATGAAACGAAAATTAGGATTAAAGCTAGAATTAGGATTAGGGTTGGTATTAATTTTAGGATTAAGGTTAAGGTTAGGCTTGAATTTTAGCATCATGATAGGTAAGTGCATGGATCTGTGACACAATTTTGATGCCAAATTGAAAAAAAATTAAAAAAATACCAAAAAAGAGCATTTGACACATGCCAAATTTGGTGTGCACCAAATTGAAAAGTTGTATTAAAACAAAAAAACGCATTTGTAACTACATTTTTTCTTCACCTGTGGCTTAGTTTGGAGGTTTTTAGCTCTGTAACTCGCGCTTGCCAAACCTCTTCCATTTTTTGCACTCTTAGCTTGCAATTCTTCACGAGGATGCCGCCAACATGTCAAAGAGGTCGAAGATTGTGAAGAGGTATGCATTTTTATTTTTTTTATTTCAAATTTGATTTAGAATGTAGATTGAAATAGGTTTTTTTAATAAAACTTTGTTCTAATTCTCAGGGAATGAATCTCCACCTCGAAACATTGAGAATTCACAATCACTCCCTCTCGAAGAGCCTCCTATACAAGAACAACCTAAAACCCCTCCATCAATTCATAGGCATCCTCAAGGAACACAAGAAAATATCCTAAATCAAATTGAAAACAATAAAAAATACATTGAACAATTAATTGGAAGATTAACCGAGCATGCCGAAACCCACCCTTATAGGAGAGGGATTGCCGAATCATTGAAGTCAATTGTATCTTGTGTAGGAGTTCAATGAGAGAAAATAATTTTTTGGTCAAATAAGAGGCATGAGATGAGGCAATTTTATTCTAGTGGTTTGTCATATGCTGATGTGAAAAAACAAAAAATTAGCAAAGTTGACTGGTGTGCCCTATTTACAGACCTAAGAACCAACACACCTTTGTCTCATGCATGTAGGAGGTTCCCCATCCATTGGTGCCACCATGAATTAATTAAAAATAAATCCTAGGAGTGGTGGTGGATGGTATTTGACCAACCTCCATGCAATAAACATTAGGTACCACAATACTTTTTGAGGAAACTCTATTGTGAGTTTTTCCTCAATAAGATGCCAAATTATTTTGGCATCTCAGACTTTCAGGGTAGAGGTGGGGGCTCTACACATGATAGACCTATTACACAACGTAATCCAAAGTTGACACCTAGACCCTTGGCCAAACCCATGGTGGAGCATGTCGTCGTTCCTTCCATTGTTAAGGACAATGTAGAGGTGGACACATTGGACCCAATTAGCTTGCTCACCTAGACCATTATATAGTGTGAGGCCTCTAGTAGAGCCTGATGTGGAAGAGATGTGTAGGCCCCAAGCTCCACCCCCCCATTGTGGTGCTTGCAATGTTGTTTGCATGTACGATTATCAAAGTGTTAGGGATGCAGCTACACAACCTACATTAGTTGCAGAGGTGATGACTATGACAAATGAATTTCAGAATAATACATATGGCATTGATACTCAGGTAAAATTTAGCAATTTCATTTAATTTTGTTTATTAAATTATATTTTTAAATTTAAGAATTTAACTAAATTAGTAGCTTTCAATATGATGAAATTTCAGGGTCGGAGTGTTCATGAGACGTGCTCCATTCCTACAAACCCTTATTCATTCTTGACGTTGAGTCCACAGGTATGCAACTAGTATTAAAGATATTATTATTGCATTTGAACAGTTGAATGTTATATTTGAATGTTTGTATCATAACATGCTTTGGATGTCAAATAGTTTCCTAGTGGACCGTCAACCTCCACACCTTGTAATTCATGTCCTCGAACAACTTTCACTTAGGTAACTTTTATTCATTAATGGTGTTGTAAGACAATGTTAGCTAGTTTTCATCATTTTGTGTATACAAATATAAAAAATTGATGAGAAACACAAACATTGGTTGGTCTTGTGAGATCCTAATTATATTTACCATTCAACGTCCATCTCATTCTTCCATTCCTTTCACCACACACATTTAAACCATTTTATATCACATATACCAATCTTTAACACCTTATATATTATACCACCTTCCTCCATATTTCATCTTATACACATATTGTTACAAGAAACCTTTCCTTCTGCTCATTATTGACCAAATCTCTTATACATTATTACTACACACCTGAAGTTCCCACTTCATGTCCTATATTCAAACCTTAGACACCGCCTAATTCACTTTATGGTCTAATATTCCCTCCTAATTACTTCCCATTAACCTCTAGTATAGTTCACCTTAAAAATGTTTTATTATCCCATCCTAGCTCATCCAATTAATCTCTACTAGTCCATTTTGTGTTCCATCATGCCCTCTTGATCGTGTCACATTATCTTCTCCTAATTCACTTTTTGTTCCTTTATTCCTTCCTAATCCCATCCCATTAACATTTAATAGTTCACCCTATTTTCCATGATCCCATCCTAGCCCATCCCATTAATAGCTACTAGTCCATGCTATGTTTCATTATGCCCTTCTACTCCCATCTTATTGTACCCTTTATTATTTCACCCTATGTTCCACCCTATGTTTCTTTACCCATTTTATGTTATACCATCTTTATCCATGTTTCATCCTATAACTCTTTTGTATTATTATTACACACAGGTCAAGTTCCCACTTCATGTACTATAGTCAAACCATAGACACCTCCTAATTCACCCTATGTTCCATTATTCTCTACTAATCCCATCCCATTAACCTCTAATTGTTCACCCTATATTTTGTTATCCCATCCTAGCCCATCCCATCAATCTATACTAGTCCATCCTATGTTCCATTAACCCCTTCTCTTCCCATCCCATTACCCCCTCTTATTTCACTGTATGTTCCATTATCCCCTCTTGGTCTTGTCCCATTATCTTCCCCTAATTCACCCTATGTTCCTTTATTCCCTCCTAATCCCATCCCATTAACTTCTAATAGTCCATGCTATTTTTGTTATCCCATCCTAGCCCATCCAATTAATCTATTCTAGTCCATCCTATGTTCCATTAACCCCTTCTATTCCCATCCCATTACCCTCTCTTATTTCACCATATGTTCCATTATCCCCTCTTGGTTTTGTCCCATTATCTTCCCATGATTCACCCTATGTTTCTTTATTCCCTACCAATTGATGCAGAGGAAAGACAAGATTCAACAAAACTTGACTATCCTAATTCACTCCCTTTAAGGTTTTCATTGAAACCAACGCTTAATCCCTCTTCACATCCGTTATCCCTATTGACCATTTGAGCTATTGGATCAACAATGATGGAAAGCACATTTTGAAAGAGTGGAACAACATAAAATGGTGGGACAACAAGATTCCAATCACTTTTGACAAACTAATTGACTTCATGCAATTTGTCACACTGACAATGCCCTAACAATGACTTATACTTTACCAAAAGTAATGACTAGCACTTTGACAAGAAAGAAACAATGTAAACCTCGAGGCAAGCTTGAATTGAGGTAAAAATGATCATGGAACACTCCTAAGTAATGTCCAACAACATGACTATTCATGGCTTGCAACATTTAACCTTAAACTGCATAATCTGCCCTCTTTGGACAGTCACAAAAATTTGCATCAAACTAACAAATATGAGCAAGACCTTTGAACCACAGGTCTAAGGGACCTTTCTTGACAATCCTGCATCACTGTTTGGGTGAGTTCAATCACACTTTTACATCATTCATGACTCTTTCTCTTCCTTTTGTCAACTTTTCTGTCTGATACATCCACAATATCAAACTAGTGGTGAACTATTCCACACGCAAACTTTATCTCCAACCCCTGCAACTTAGGAATAAGATAAAACACATAAAAACAAGCCTCTTGACTAGCTTCCTTCAAAAATTTATGCACTCATGATGCATGAATTTTCTACATTTTTATCTATGAAGTTGCTGCACTTTTACATTTTTAATTCCTGCTCATTTATGACAGTCATATTGTTGCTCTTTTCATTTTCATGTGTTGCTCATTTATGACAGTTATAAAGGGACTACCTAAACTTCTTTATATGACAGTTAGATATGTTGTTTCATTTTCATTTGTTGACATCAGACAGCCCTGGCGATGTTGGTGGCACGATGGACCATGGAGTTGCTGCAACAATAGCCAATTCTGATCCTTTGAGAGAGGTATGCAATAGATTAGTTGATTTGACATTATATTTGCTCTATTATGGTCTATTATTGAAAAATTTCATGATACTTGCGCATGTAGTTTAATTTCTATCTTGATGGTTGCTACAAGTGGGTGTCACTCTAGATCCTGGACGTGGTAATGTTGTAAATGTGCATGATGACTATTTGTATGCGGTAAGTGACTATATTTTATTATATGTCATTCCATAATTCAATTTCTATGTATTAACATCTATAATTTTTATTGTATCAGGTGCAGCTCTAGAGGAGTCTAGAGAGGAGGTCTAGTGAGCGTGTTTGAAAGACAAGAGAACAAACAGGCACTCCATCCAATCGAATTTCTAAGGTATCACGTGATATTTTTCCTTCCCCTAGAGGGAAATGCCTATGTATTTGGGTCATTTGTTGTATTCCTATGTGGCATTTTGGAACATATGTTTTGTACTATCGATATATATGTGACATTTTATGTCTATATGGCTCTTTTGTAGTAAGCATGTATGGATTTTTTGGATATATTGTAATAATTTTATCAATATATATCATTGTATAGCCTTACGACTTTTTTATTAAAGAAAATCTTATTTTGCTACTGCCATTCTAGAATGATGTTATCATACATACTGCGTAAATTGTATGCTTGAATGTTGTAGGAATGGGTTTTGTTTACATCTAATGCTTAAATAATTACTGTTGATTGCTCAATAAGCTCCATCTAATGCGTATTGTGTAAATAAGCTCCATTATTGGTGGTTTGTATCCTTTGAAATGCTTCAATTACTTGTGCTTCACTTATTCACATGTATGCTTCACTTATTCATGTGTATACTTCACGTATATTGCATGTATTCACGTGTATGCTTCATTCTTCCAATGCATAATTCATGTGTTCACATGTATTCTTCATGTATTTTTGTGTAAGCTTCATGCTTCTTGAGTTCTATTGTTCTATAGTGGCAAGGGTTTTAACACCAAAAGGTTTCAAATGAACTATAAGAGCTCCTTCCCATAAAAAAATATCATAGCAAAATGTATTGCTTTTAATTCATGGTTGACGTTGGCATCCAACAACCAATGGTTTTGATTCTAAAGCTTAGCAATCATTGCATTTACATCTATAGAACAAGTGGATGTTCCAAACCTCAGAGGAATATATATACCTTTATGAACTTGTATGAACATGCATCAAAACACATGATAGTTGTTGATCGAACCAACAAAATGTATTTGGGTCTACTAATATCACAACACTTGACATCTCATTAAATCAAATCAATGCATAGGTCAGTTTTAATGATATTCTAAAGATATTAGATGCGTATGAAAAATAATATAAGCTTGATTTCCATATGCATCACCCATTTGTAGTTATCACATTTCTCCCATATTCATCATTTAAATAAGTTTAAAAAGCCCCCTTCCATTTTCTATGCGTGAAATAACATCACAAATCATTGGGAAACATGGTTCTATAACTGGCACCACATCATGTTTTATAACTCTAGAGCACGAAAAAACCATATGTCATGGATATTGAATATCTGGATCCAATGTTTCACTAGTAGGCTGAGTTTTTCATCTCAACAAGGGTACACTATTCGGTGACAACAACTGCATTTCATACTCAAGAGATTCAGCCGGTTGAATGTAGCTTAAAGCGATTCAACATGTTTGGGTGTGAAAGAAGACCATTCCTAGTGTAAACGTACCCATTTGGATGCGTTTGAACAATTTGTTTGGTCACATGAGTTGCAGAACGAAAGTTGCACCGTTTTGCAACTTTACACTGCTTGCATTTGACATCTTTTTCCCCAATAGAAGAGTTGGAACCACAGGAAAATGCCTCTGAGATAGAAAAAATTGAGAGAGGCTATTGTAGAGGGGCCAAACATGATCCCATAGGCTCAAACGAGAAGTTTTTAAGCATCACAGTGTTTGAGTAACACCTTGTCGAAGATTGCAGTCATTTTGCTCTTTGGACTCTTAAGGGATTCAACTAGTTGAACGTAGCTCGAAGTGATTCAATGTGTTTGGGTGTGAAATAGGACCATGCCTAGCATAAAAGTACCCACCCATATGCATTGGAATAGTTTTTTTGGTCACATGAGTTGTAGACTGAAAGTTGCACCATTTTGTAACTTTCAATTGCTTGCATTTGATAAATTTTTCCCCAAGTGAAAAGTTGCTACCATGGGAAAATGCCTCCGAGATAGAAAAAAATGAGAGGGTTATTTTTAGAGGGGCCCAAGCGTAATCCCATAGACTCATATGAAAATTTCTAAGCATCATGGTGTGAGTAACACCCTGTTGAAGATTGCAGCCATTTTGCACTTTGGACTCTTAAGGGATTTGCTGGTTGAACATAACTTCGAGTGATTCAGGTGTGTTTGGGTGTCAAAGAGGACCATTCCTAGCATAAACATACCCAATTGGATGCATTGGAATAGTTTTTGGTCACACAAGTTTAGAAAGAAAGTTGCACCACTTTGCAACTTTCAACTACTTGCATTTGACAACTTTTTCCCCAAGTGAAAAGTCACCACCACAGGAAAACACCTTCGAGATAGTTAAAATTAAGAGATTTTATTGTAGAGGGGCCCAATGCAATCCCATAGGCTTAGACGAGAAGTATTTAAGCATCATGGTTTTCTAGTAACACCTCGTCGAGGATTCCAACCATTTTGCACTTTGGACTCTTAAGGGATTCAGTTGGTTGAACGGAGCTCAGAGTGATTCAGTGTGTTTGGGTGTGAAAGAGGATCATACCTAGCGTAAACGTACTCACTCAAATGTGTTGGAATAGTTCATTTGGTCACATGAGTTGTAGAACGAAAGTTGCACCACTTTGCAACTTTCAATCGCTTACATTTGACATCTTTTCCGCAAGTGAAAAGTCGCCACCACAGGAAAACACCTCTGAGATAGAAAAAATTGAGAGAGATTATTGTAGAGGGGCCCAATTTAATCCCATAGGATTGGACGATAAATTTCTGAGAGTCACGGTGTCCGAGTAACACCTTGTCGAAGATTTCAGCCATTTTGCACTTTGGACTCTTAAGGGATTCAGTTGGTTGAATGTAGCTCAGAGCAATTCAACATGTTTGGGTGAAAAAGAGGACCATGCCTAGCGTTAATGTACCCATCTAGATGCATTTGTATAGTTCGTTTGGTCACACAAGTTGCGGAATGAAAGTTGCATTGTTTTGCAACTTTCAACTGCTTGCATTTGACAACTTTTTCCCCAAGTGAAAAGTCGCCGCCACGGGAAAACACCTCTGAGATAGAAAAAAATGAGAGAGGTTATTGTAGAGGGGCCTAACATGGTCCCATAGACTTATATCAAAAGTTTCTAAGCATCATAATGTCCAAGTAACACCCCGTCGAAGATTGCAACCATTTTGCACTTTGGACTCATAAGGGATTTAGCTGGTTGAATGTAGCAGCGTGTTTGGGTGTGAAAGAGGACCATTCCTAGTGTAAATTTGCCCACCTAGATGCATTGGAACAATTTTTTTCTCACATGAGTTACAAAATGAAAGTTGCACATCTTTGCAACTTTCAATTGCTTGCATTTGACAACTTTTTCCCCAAGCGAAAAGTCGCCACGATAGGAAAACACCTCCGAGATAGCAAAAAAAAAGAGAGTTTATTGTAGCTAGGCCCCAAACAATCCCATATGATTAGACAAGAATTTTCTAAGCATCACGGTGTCCAAGCAACACCCCATCGAAGATTGCAACCATTTTGCACTTTGGACTCTTAAGGGGTTCTGCCGGTTGAACGTAGATCAAAGTGATTTGGCGTGTTTGGGTGCGAAAGAGGACCATGCTTAGCGTAAATATACCCACCTGGATGCATTGGAATAGTTCATTTGGTCACACAAGTTGCAGAATGAAAGTTGCACAACTTTGCAACTTTCAACTGCTTGCATTTCATAACTTTTTCTCCAAGTGAAAAGTCGCCAGTGCCATGGGGGAAAATGCCTCTGAGATAGTGAAAATCGTAGAGGTTATTGTAGAGAGGCCCAATGCGATCCCATAGGATTATACAAGAATTTTCTAAGCATCACCGTGTCCGAGTAACACCCTGTCGAAGATTGCAACCATTTTGCACTTTGGACTCTTAAGGGATTCAGTTGGTTGAACGTAGCTCAGAGCGATTCGACCTATTTGGGTGAAAAGAAGGATGATTCCTAGCATAAATGTACCCACCCAAATATGTTGGAATAGTTCATTTGGTGACATGAGTTGCAGAATGAAAGTTGCACCACTTTGCAACTTTCAACTGCTTGCATTTGACAAGTTTTTCCCCAAGTGAAAAGTCGTCACCATGGGAAAACGCCTTCGAGATAGAAAAAACTGAGAGAGGTCATTATAGAGGGGCCCAACGTGATCCCATAACCTCAAATGAGAAGTTTTTAAGCATCATGGTATCTGAGTAACACCCTGTCGAAGATTGCAACCATTTTGTACTTTGGACTCATAAGGGATTTTTCCAGTTGAATGTAGCTCAGAGCGATTCGACATGTTTGGGTACGAAAGAGGACCATGCCTAGTGTAAATTTACCCACCTAGATGCATTAGAACAACTTTTTTGGTCACACGAGTTGCAGAACAAAAGTTGCGCCACTTTGCAACTTTGCACTACTTGCATTTGGCAACTTTTTCCCCAAGCAAAAAGTCGCCACCACAGGAAAATGCCTCCAAGTTAGAAAAAAATGAGAGAGGTTATTTTAGAGGGGACCAACGCAATCCTATAGACTCAAATGATAAGTTTCTAAGCATCAAGGTGTCCGAGTAACAACCGGTCGAAGATTGCAGCCATTTTGCACTTTGGACTCATAAGGGATTATATTGGTTGAACATAGCTCGGAGCGAAAACCAGTGCCTCACCTAAATAAGCTAAAAGTTACTAAATTTTTTTTATACCAAATGTGTAAATCCTTGGAAAATTTGGAAATCTCCTTGCTTGAAATGAAGTGTCTAGGAAACATTCATTTGGAAGTCCATTCCATTAACCTTTTGACTCTAATTGCAAAAACACACTTTTAATGAGTCTACCACTTTTCTATCACTTAAGTTTGTTGTTTCAACTTCACTTTAACAAACACATTTTCATGGAGAGCTATCAAAGGCAATAAATAGACAACCATCATAAGTTAACTTTTCCATCACTTAAGTTTTGTTGTTTCAACTTCACTTTTAATAGTAATAAATAGACAACCACCATAGAGTTAACTTTTCCATCACTTATGTTTTGTTGTTTCAACTTCACTTTTAATAGTAATAAATAGACAACCACCATAGAGTATGCAAAGGACCATCAAATTATACACAAAGGAAATGAAAATAATCAGAGAACAACCATAAAGTATTTAAGTCAAAGGTATTTTAATTATTTCATGGGGCTTATTTTCATAATATTCACGTGCGTGAGTGAAACTTGGGATTAAGTTTCATCTTTGATTTTTGAGTTTGGATCAGTAATAGTGAATCATTTATGCATTGTGTTAATAAACCATAATGTTGATTTGTTCCTTGGAACGTTGTATCATGGAAGTCTGAGTCCAAAAAGGGTGTAGAATCATCGTGATATGTTTTTAATAACTCGAGACAACCCAAGGTATGTGCTCATGTTGTTCCATCCTTTGTTTGAGCTATGCGCCATGTGGCTATGTTGCCAAAGTTGACAGGAGCATCAAATGCCAAGTGAATGTTTGGAGAGATTGGTTGATTGAAGAATGTTTGGGAGTTGTCAAAGGTGTTGGAGGGTATTGAAACATTGTTTCCCCCACTGTTCATGTTGTTCTGCCCTTGTTGGTGTGTTTTTCCTTCCTTGGATGCCCACTAGGCTAGGTTGTCAATGGTGGCAAGGGGTACTAAGATGTATGATGCAAAATTTAGCCTTGAGTTGAAGCATAGTAAATGAGGAAGAGTTGATCAAGTTTTAATGTCAAATAATGATGATGGAAGGAGTTCTAGGGTTTATAGAAGATCAAGAAAATATGCCTTTATACAATAGAAGACATTGTTTTAGATTTTGTTATAAATCCACATGATTTTCCTTCAAGACAACTTTAAATGTAAACTATAAACCATTGTAACAACTAAATTTAAATGTAATATACACATTTAATTGAGGCATATATTAAGGAATATACACACTTGCATGTATAAATTTCTCATAATTTTTGTATATGAAAAAATGCACTAAGTCAATAACAAATATTACAATAGTGACAGAAGAACATCTTGAAAATCCTCCCATTTTTCAATACTTGTAGCAATACATGCAAGGAAATAATCCTCCCATTTGCAGCCCAGATCATGAAATTTATTGTAAAAGAAGAAACAAAAGGATTTTTTGCCAAGTTTCTTTTCACCAATTCACCTCAAGTGGCCCAGTTATTTGCATTCCAAAATGCTTCAAAACATGTACATCCCCTGCTCCCTTAGAAACACATGGGTAGTAGTCTCTCCATGGTTGTGTACTCTCACTAGAATTTGGTCCACAAGAAACCTACAAAAGCCTAACAATTTCAGACATGGACTCACATAAAAATCATTCAAAGACCAATAACTAAATAATGTCAGACATACACCTTCTAACTAGATCTATTGTCACCTTCATGTATTCTATAAGTAGATCGATTGAAGGTCCTACAATGGTGATGTGGCCCATATTTCGCTACTTTCTCATCTCTTGATGATCCTATGTATAAATTTCAAATATATATAAACATAATTAACATAAAACATGTGGCATATAAGAATATGAGAAATCTACGAAATGGAAAAGAAAGAGAAGATTGAAAACTAGAAAATGCACCAACAATTGATGTTTCTCATACCACTGAACACTTGCACCAACAACCGATGTTCTTTTCTTAAGTTGACAATCTTAAGTATAACCTATAGTCACAAATGCATCAATGATAGTCCTAAATGCATATGACATCAAACAACAATAGAGAATACCAACTTAAAGGTAGTCAATAGAGAGCAACATATAATTATCATTTTGCAAATTAACATTAATGAAATTTTGCAAACCCTTCTACAATCAAACTTAAATGCTTGAAAGAAAGCAATGATTAATAACATGACTTTACAAATTCAATTTGCAACCTTACAAATCAATCTAGGGAACCATTTGAGTCTTCTCTACTCTTTTTTGTGTCAAGTAATGCCTCGTGGTCAGACTTATGCACTTTTCACAAGTTCTTGTTCACAGGTCTACCCTTATATTTGATCAAATGAACGTTGGTTGTGACAAGGTTCGAATAGTGAAGAATCATCCGATGCATTTCAAAGTCCTCAAACAACCAAACTGCAACATTCTTAACTAGGTACCTTCTAATCCATGTTCCAGTAACAACCACCGAACATGTAGGATATTCTATGTTTTATCCATCTATAATTGGGGCCTCCAATTTGTTCATTGTCTTCAGAAAACGTCGATAAAAATTTATCAAGATCAGGTTCATCGGTCCGGCAGATTATCGTTAAAGATCGAAAAGAGAAGTCGAGAAATCCGGCGAAGTCCGGAGGAGTCGGAGAAGAAGAAGTCGATAAGACAAAAGATCAAAGTCGGAAGAATAAAGTCGGAACAAAGTCGAAGACTCAAGTGGGAGGGAGACCCTTAATATTCATTAATTTCAAAAAGAATTAGTAGCTTAGAAACTAGACTCGGAGCACTTAAACTCTTGTTCTTGTTGCATCTTGAATTTTGAGTGTAACTATCTTCATTTTCTCGTGCAAATCAGATTTTGTTGATTTCAGAAAAAAAGTGGCATCTTAAGAGCCAAAATTGTGTCATAGATCCATGCACTTACCCTGATTAGGTTTATGCTTAGAGCTAGGGTTAGAATAAGGATTATGGATTAGGTTAGACATAATTAGATAGTGTTAGGGTTAGGGTTAGAGCTAGGGTGAAGATTACAATTAGGATTACAGATAAAATTAGGATTTAGATAAGATTATAGTTAGAGATAAAATTAGGATTAGAGTTAGGGTTATAGATAAAATTAGGATTTGGATTGGGGTTATCATTATGGTTAGGGTTAGGTTTATATATAGGGTGAATATTAGGGTTAGAGATAGAATCAATATTATGGTTAGAGATATAATTATGATTAGAGTTGGGGTTAGTGTCAGGATTATGATCAAGGTTAAGTTTAGGGTTCTATGATAAAGCTTGGGGTTAGTGTAAGGGTTCAATTGGGGTAAGGATTAGTATTAGGGTTAGGATCAGAGTTTTGTTAGGGTTCATATTAGTGTTAGCTTTATAATTAGGGTAATGTTTATAGTTAGATATAAAATTAGAGTTAGATTTAGGGTTAATTATGGTTACGATTCAATTAGCATTAAGATTGGATTAGGGTTATGGTTATGGTTTGTGTTATAGGATAAAGCTTAGGGTTTGGGTTAGGGTTACAATTCAATTAGGATTTGAGATAGGCTTGAATTAGGCTTAGTCTTAGGATTGAATTAGAGTTTAGGGTTATGGTTATGGTTATTCTTTCAATTCAATTAGACTTTAGGGTTAGGGTTAGAATTTATTTATGGTTATGATTATGTTTAGGGTAAATTAGGGTTACAATTATAATTATAGTTCCACAATAAAGGTTATGGTTTTGATTAGGTTTATTGTTAACTCTTAGCGTTAGGATTTAATTATGTTTCAAGGTTATGGTTAGGCTTAGGTAGGGTTAGGGTTAAATTAGGGCAAGGGTTTGGGTTAGGGTTAGGATTCTATTAGGGCTATGGTTGGATTAGGGTTAATTTTACTTAAGCTTAGCATTCAATTTTAGGGTTAGGGTTAGGATTAGAGTAAGAGTTATGATTATAGATAAAATTTGGATTAGGGTTACAATTTGGGTTAGGGTTAAGAATAGGATTGGGGTTTGGGTTAAATAGTTTGAAATAGAGTTAGAGTTGGGGTTAGGGCTAGGGTTAGGGTTAAGATTACAAATTATGGATAAAACAATCCTTTTCAATTCAATTATTATTAATTTCCTTTGCATGAATATGTTGATGGTGTTTTTAATGGCTTTTCAATCCACATGAAATCAACTACATGTTACAAATACAAAGATTAGAACATCCATCTATTATATGAACAATGATTTTGATTTTTATAATATTATAAATAATATTGTATTCCTTGGTTGGATCTAGTGGCTATAATAAAAGTGAATGCATAATCATGTTTGCATATATTACATAATGCATTTATACTTATTGAGGAATGTAATGTGAACAATGCTAGTCCAAATTGTCATGGCACATAGATCTTAAGTTAGATGTGAACTTTATATGCATGTAAAATACAAATTTTTATTTGAAGTGAGATTTTTTTGAGTCCTTTTTGTTAAATAACAATGATTAATTTTAAAGTTTAGTATTTATTAATATTTTTATTGAAGTTCACAACTATATTAATATAATCTCCATTATTAGTTTTTCAAGAAATGCCACAATTTAATAAAATACAAAACCAAAATAAGTTTAAAATTATAGTAAGTCCATTAAAATATAATTCAAATTTCAAACCCCAAAACATTAAATATTACATAACGATACATACTATAATTTTCATGTTCAAGATTCAAAATAACTTATTATGGCCACCATACTTGAACCATATATTTTGATAGTTAGGAATGCTATGTATCTTTTCTCAATTAGGGTCTTTCACCTAAAAGAAAGAGATAGATCGCTCACCACAAAATCTAGGTGGTTCACTCAAATAAAGGAATGTATGATTAAATTATGCCTAAATGCAATGATATAGATGTAATAAACTGATAAAATAGATTGATTATTGAATGGAAACTAAAGAATGCAACTTGTTTGAAAACACATTGTGTAATGCCAAAAACACTTAGAAATGAATGCAAAACTGAAACCGAAATGGATGAAACCGAAAGTGTGCACCTGAGATATTGAAGGAGGATAGAAATGACATTTGAAATGCTATTGATGCTAGAAATTTAGCCTACTGTGACTCATTCGCCATTCTGGGCGAATTAGTCCTAGTTCTATGAAACTTAGTCGAAACCTGTTTCAGACAAAAGGGTATCCATAAATGCATATAACCCTATTCAGGCCTAGAAATGGGAATCATTCAAAATTGATGGTACATGAGTCCACTTTTGAATTTTTGAAGATCCAAAAGAGGAAACATGAGCTCTCGGTTTGCACTTTGGCTTTCTATAGGTGTCTGCTTCCAAAACTCTGATTTCCAAACCTGAAATTGAGTATTTGTTGATATTTTGACTTGTTTAATGAAAATAAGACTTGAAAAACTTTGCAATGCAATATTCAATTATTTCTAAGCCTCCAAGATGCCTAAATCTGCAAACACACAAGACAAGAGAGAGAAATGGTGAATGTTAGGGCATAGGGGTTTGCCTTGGTCAAACCCCTTTTAGGTAATTAAACCAAAATGATTAAAGAATGCAATGAAAAATGTAATAATGGAGTTGATTACCTTTCCATGATGTTTTATCTTGAATGTCTGCAACAAAACATGAATAATCTACCCTTGAATGTGTTTGGAAGCTAACTTAATGAATTGCAACGATGAAACCCTAGCTTGCTTAACTTGATAGAGAAAATAGATGATGAATGAGTTGTGAATGAGTTAAGAGATTGAATGGGGGTTGAAATGAGAAGAAAAACACTTATTTATACACACTTATGCCCTAATAACTCGATAATACCTCATCATAGGCCGGCATAAGGTATTTTTAAATAAAAACCCAAAAGAAAATTTGAATTATTTTGAATTTGGAGCCAAAAGGGACTCATTCACCACCCATGGAAAATGGGTCCCACCTTGGGCTTGAAAGTGGGTGTCGGGAATTAAGTCACATTTAATATTATTTGTCAGGCTTACATTCAAAAATACACTTAATTAAGCATTATGAGTGCATAAAGGGGTCAAATAAAGCATAAGAAAGGTGTAAATAGTAAAATTAAGCCTAGAAAAGCGTGAAATATTGTTACAAGACTTTACAACACTTTAAAATAGGACTTGATAATGAATATTTAGATGAATTATAGTAAGAGTCTAGAAAAGTGTAGAAAGTTTTTACAACACTTCACAACACCTTCACAAGACATCAATAAATGCATTTTAAAGGGTCCAAGACCTAGTTTGGATGTGAAAAACACCTCAAAACACTAAATCAAGGCCTCATTAGGTCCAATTTATCATGAATTATTCCCATGTCAAGAAAGAAATACTTTTTTCTATGGTACAATACTAAACAATGGTATATAATTTCCATATTTCTTGTTTTGGATAAGAAGTTGCAAGACAAACTCTGCCAATTCAATCATTCGGATTATTCTTCCTTCATTATTGTATAATGGTACTTTCTTTCCCACAACTAATATGATTCCATTGCTATTACTTGCTATGATATACATCTCTTGAGGTAAATTGATGTGTAAAGGAGACCATATATTTATTTCTTTGTCTTCTTTATCCACTTTATCTAACTTCCACATTTGATGATATTTTTTTGTCAACCAACACTATATAACCATCACATCCAGCTAATTCCCAAGACGTAGTGAAAATATTCTAGTGAATCATAACATTGGGTCAAACCACAATAGTGGTTTACAAATTTTATGAGGAAGGAAATTTCATTTTTTTCCTTTTCCCCAAACTTAATGGGTTCGGTCGAACTCAATGGCTTGACCGAACCACATTATATGTTCGACCGAACCCCCAAACCCTAAACAAAAATAATCTTATTTAAAGGGGTTCGGTCGAACATGGGTTCGACCAAACCCCCTTAAATAATACATAAAAAAAAACATTGTCATTTTCGACTGTCATTTTCACTTTTTACCAGTTGCTTTCCTTGTGCTTGTGTATGCGGCGACCCGAGACCGTGATCTGCAAACAGAAAACAAACTGACTTAATCTCTCTGGTGAACACAAACTCAACTTCGTCTCTCCAAAGTTCATCAACCCAACTTGCATATCGAGCACCAGGTTTGTTAAATTCTAATTTTGTAGAGTTCAAAATGCATTTGTTTGTTAAATTTCGAAACCCTAAATGCAAAATTTTTCAAATTTGTTGAATTGAAATTGCATTTGTTTGAAAGTTTCTAAAGTGTTTTCAACATACACTGTTTCTATGATACATTTCTACTCTGTCAAAAAATTAACATGCCCTATCTATGCTTCCACATTTTGCATACATTTTTACCAGGGCACCTCCAATTTATTTGAGGCATTATATCAAACAATTCATTAACAAATTTATTTGAGGCATTATATCAAACAATTCATGGTAATTTTTGATGGAGTATGATAGAAATAGTGTTTCCATTGTATGCACCCTATATCAAACAATTCATTAACAAATTTATTTTAGGCATTATATCAAATAGTTCGCAGTAAATTTTATTGAGTATGATAGAAATAGTGTTTCCATTGTATGTAATTCCCATATCGAATGCTTCATTAACAAATTTATTTGAGGCATTATATCAAACGCCATGGTATCTTTGATGGAGTATGATAGTATGTTTCCATTGTACACCCCTATAATTTTAATGCAACAGCCTACTAACAAAATTTATTTATGGAATTATATCATAAACACTATTGAAATTTATTTGAGCATTATATATCAAAAACACTATTTCTAATATACCACAAAACACTATTGAAATGAATGGAGCAAGATTATATCAAACAAGCCATTAAAAATTATTTGAGAAATTATATCAACAAGCTTCATGATATAAAGTTTCTAGGGTGTATACAATGGAAACTTGGATAAAATTCTTCATATTTTTCCTTTGAGTCTTATGACATTACTCCAAAAATGGTTGGTGAACTAAATGTATGAATCAAAGAATAAATTTAGAGGAAAGAAACTAGATTGTTTGAATGAAATGTATAATAAAATAGTTCTATTAGGATTAGAAGGAATGGAGGTATTATTAAATTTTCTAGTATTAGGAAAATATAAAAATATGTCCACTTTACTATATATATATATTTAAAACTATTATTCATATATCCATGTTAAAACTATAAAATTAAATTCTACATAAATCAATTTTAAATTTTATTAAAGAAATAAATGACTTTGACTAAGAGCTTAATATTTAAAAATATAGCTATCCTCTTTGCAAAATCCAATTTGATTTGAGATATTTATAACAAAAAATATGGATGAGGATTGAGGCAAGAAAAGAATAACCTTAATTTATATTTTCCCTCATCAAATAATTTCATGTTTAAAGAGTTTCTTAAGGCATATCCAATTATAAAAAACTATTATATACTTGAACATATAACTATATTAAAGTATATCATGAATAAATTGAAAGGATAAAGAGTAAATCACTAAAAACACATACATAAATCATAGAAGTAAATTGATTAATATAAGGAGATTCAAGTGGTTGGATAATTTTTCCAAGGAGTGGAAGAGGTTAAGAAGGAACCATCAAATAAATATAATATTTTAAATACTTTAAAAGAAAAATACATTTCTCGCTGCTCTAAATTGAAATGGTATTCCTTCTAAGATGATAATAATTGAAAAAGAAGAAAATAATCATTTTGAAGATCAAGTACCATTGATAAGTTTTAAGAGATCAAATAAAATATTCAACAACAAAAGAAAAAAGAGAAAATAGTTAATGCCAAAGAAACAACTACAACCAAGCTACTACATGTTATAAATTCTCCTCTTATGTAGTCTTCATTTCCCTATAAATTGTGGCCTCCTTGTACAAATTAGCTATTGATCATCATAGTGAAACAAATTTAACATTTTGAAATGGTTAAACATTATTATTATTTTTATTTGTATAAGTATAATTATTATGGGTTCATTTCTCCTCTCCTACTCTTCCTAATAAGGTTTTATTTTACGTTCTTCATATAAATGTTAGGGTTCCTAACTTCTTAAAAATCAATAGTGTCAACTTAATCTCATTAGACAATGCTCCATAGTATTAATGGAGTTTTTCAACTTTTATCTTAACAAACCGCCATGTTTACACTAATAAGAATTTGATACCTTTTATCTTGGATACTTGAATTAAGATATCTTGGTTCTAATTTTAGTCATTTTATCTAAAAATTATTGGTGACATATCCATTCGTGTTTAGTTTTAATCATTTATTATTGCAATTAATTATTACAAGGAGATTCTTGAAGCTTGTATTCCATCCCCACCATTTTTATTCTAAATATTTGACATTTTCTTTCAACTTAAAGTCTAAATTTTATCCTTAATGCTATACATATTTTTCTAGGATAACACATATTCATTATATTTCACTAAATGTGTTCAAGCATAGAAGAAAAACCTTCAATATATCTTTAAGATAACTTTGATACCATCAAGACAATCCCACCTTTCATTGCATTAATATCAAGGTTAACTAACCCTTCCTCTTTACATGCTTTTCAATTAGAGTATCCTCTAGTAAAAATAGAAACATTAATAGTGTGGTTATCAAAGAGTGTCTAGGGATGCACACATCACTATTATTAATAAATTATAAGATTGTAAGAAATGTTTATGGAAGAAATAACTATCTAATATAGAATATAATGTATTAGTACATATCTAACTATTACATATTTTAAATAAAGCCCCTTCAAAATCTATCGTATTTCCATTTAATGAGTCAACTAGGTTCAAAATTATTTTCATCTTATTCCCCCAAAATTCATCACCTTTACAACAAAACTTGATTTCATCTAATTTATCTTATTTATTCTCAAATCATATTAAAATCACCACCTTAAACTCTAAGAAATATTTGGTAACTTATTTATTTTATCTTCATTTAGAAAGGGGTGTGAAGGGGATTTAGAACCTTTTAAAGTTTCTTTCAAAATAACTAGGAAGATTTTATTCATTGCCTTTCTTGTTGCTTTTAGGATTAGTGTTATGAATTTTGTGCCTTCATTCTTAAAAATTCTTATATCAACTCATTTAGCATTTCCATGATCTTTTTATATGGGAAAGGTCAACATACAATGAGGTAGAAACTTTCCATTTGTTTTATTCCTTAATTAGTTCTTTCTAGGGAAACTTTTAGTCTTTTCGAACACCTTACAAAATATGATAAATGTGTGATTATTTTTCTTTCCACTCTATAATTTTTTGATGTGCTTGGATATATAATTGAGATGATTCACTCATAATGTACAATGATAAAAATTTAGTATATATGAAAGAAATATTTTCGAGACATGTCAAACTACCATTCTACATAACTCTCACATGGAAATAAGAATATTATTTTATTTTAACTAAAGAACTAGTACTATCTTGTATTAAATTAATTTTGAATTATATAATTTATAAATTTAAAATAAGAGCATCCTTTGTAACATGGAATAGATAGGTTAATTTTAATGAAATAAAATATGTTTTATATTAAGAAAATTCTACAAATATATGGAACTCATACATTGAGAAACACTATGACAACTCCATATAAATTAAGATGCACCTATCAATTTATATACCTATTTCAATATCAATTAACATTAGAAATTAATACTTCTGTTCATATTGTATACCCACCTCCCAATGTTCTGACGGGATGCATTAGATGGAGAAGGATCTTCAAAGTGCTCATGGTACTTGTGGACCCTCAAAGGCATAGATATATAAACACAACTATTTATGAAATTTGGCCTGCTGGGCTCTTCATATGAATGTTATCTATAAGGTAGAATTTTAGCTGAGGACCTCAAATCATTGTTGGTTTCTAGTGCGTGATTATACAATATGCTCTGCCAAACATATTAATTTCTAATGTTAATTATTCAAAGAAGGTTTTGTTTCATAAGAAGAGACCTATGTTCACATATTCCAAGGCATGTTATTATCCACAATGCATGACACTTCTTCACATCTCTACCAAGTTCTAAACAGATACAGATCTACCATTTCCATGGAGGAGATTGATGATTTAAAAACAAAATATCATGCCATTTCTTTCTTGAGAAGTCATGTTTGCATTCATGATTTGCAACTTCCATCTTCATCAAAAAAGAAATTTTGTTATCGTTATGTGCCTGATATTAAAACAAATCAAAACCTTCATTTGAGCATGATCGCCAACACAAAGGTAAACAAGTGGAAACAAAAGAAACCTCGGTTAATGGCTTTCAACATGTTGGTGGAAAATCTGCATCTTTTTGAAAGTGGCTTCCTAGCTTATCATTCTTATGTTTAGTAAGGTTTTGTAATCTCCATTGTGTTATGTATTTGGGTCACGAGTATATCTAGTATGATGTCTTCTTTTGGGTATTTTGGGTACATAAGAGAATGTGCATATGTACTGATGTATTCAACCAATGTGCTTTTGTAACATTGTAATCAGAAAATTGGTCATTTGTACTAGGACCTCACTGGTCTTTTTGATATTTTGTAAAATTTGTTACTTGGACTGCAACTGGGGGTTTTCTTGCTGGTTCTTTCCCGCCAGTATGTCCGCCTGAACCAGCTATATGTAAAATATTATATATAAATAAAATTATAAGTGGTCTCCCACTTTTCTTTTTGGGAAAAAATTTCTTTCTAGTAAATGCTGTCCACATCTTTTCCTGACAGACACGGTTATTTCTTAAAAAGATTTCATGATTTTTCTAATGTTGTCCTCACCCCCAACTCTAGCCCCCATAGCAGATGAGGTTGTTGTTGCTTCCCAAAAGGAAGCAATTGACACTGTAGGTGACATTGCGGCTGCCACCACTAGGATATCTGATGATCGTGTAGGTCAGTATTTGATGTCCAAACATTCTGATCCACACCATTTTCAGCATAGTGGACCACCATGGATCCTTTTACAGTGGCCGACATCCCTACTCCTACACAACTTGATCCACTTACAGGAGATATGTCACGCATGACTCTGCATTGTTTGGCTGAGGACCTGTTGGAGGCATATGCCAACATTGCATTAGATAATGGGATCGGTATAGAGCATGTTATAGATCATTTGAGACATAGAGGTTGTTCAGTTCCAGGATCCCATCACTCTCAGTTGAGCACTAGTGCGCATCAAGATCCACCTACAATTCATTTGATAGCTACACAGACTATGGGTTTTACTGATATGTTGATTGGTTCTGGTTCATCATCATCGATGCCATCTCACCTTCATAGTCCTCTACATTCATCATTTTTGGCATGACATGGGATAGATTGGATGGATGCAGATGTTGATTCATCACTTGACCGTTTGGTGCATATGGTGGAGGCGACTGTTTCAGAGGACTTAGGTCATCCGATATCAGATGATGTTCATGTATGTGTGCATGTGCATGTTTCAATTCTTTTTTCACTATTATTATTATTATTATTTTTAACTAGATATTCATGTAAGTTGATATATATATGTATATATATTGTTACAGGTGGACATAACTCATATCACTCCTAGCCTTGGTCCAGATCGTGTGCATGATCGATGTGACTCTATGGATGAATCTGCTGCCAATGGACATGTGAGTTTTTCATTTTTATATAATCACATGTGTATATGTACATGCAATATTTATGTATGCATAGATGTAGATTGATATTTAAAAATACAAGTTCATTTAAAAATAACTTTCATAAAATTTATTTAATATAAATTATATGTATTTAACACATCCTGTACACAATTTTGTTTGCAGGGCTCAGCGCATCCATCAGAGCAGGACCATTCTCATTCAGATGGTCATTTGACTAGGAGTAGACATTCATATTAGGCCATGCACACTAGATTTTTGATCTTTACCACATGCATTTGCTTATACATGATGATCTTTAGTATTTGAGATTTGATGATCTCTAACTTACATTTGCTTATATGATATACATACATTTGCTTATTTGTTGATATTTAGTATTCAACATTTGATGATCTTTAATTTACATTTTGCTTATATGATATGTACATATATTTTCTTATATGATATATACATACATTTTCCTCTTTGCTTATAATATGTGTTATGTTTATATGTATTGAATCCCTTTACATGTATGTACATGTGTTTGCTTATTGTTTAAACATGTTTACACATAATATATGTATGCATTTGCTTTAAATATTCAATATAATACATGTTTTCTTTTTTTATGACCTCTTACAACTTACATTTCCTTATATTCAATATACATTTGATCTCTAGTATAATTTTAGGGAAATCAATGCCATTTTATAATTAAGTTCATTCATGTTGATCACAATAAATATTTTTAAAAAAAATGACTTAAGCAACATGAACCATTAAGTTGAGAACAAGATATAATCTTTTTGACAAGTAACATGAAATTCAATTCAAATATAATTAGGAAAATTCAATTCAAATTATACCTCTATTATCGTTTTTTGACCATTAACTTGAAATTCAATTCAAATATGATGAAGAAAATTTAATTCAAATTATGCCTCTATTATACATTTTTGACAAGTAACTTGAAATTCAATTCAAATATAATTAAAAAAATTAAATTCAAATTATACCTCTAATATACATTTTTGACACTTTAACAAAATTCTAAAATTACTAGATATGTTGTGCATACCTATAAATTAAATAACAACAAACTCCAGAATGAAATAACTTGTTTGTTTACTACTTGATTCATTTAAACTAGGATCTAGTTATTCCATGTACACTAGAATAATTTTTTTCCCATCCTGGATATGCATATAAATAGAAGCTTATTTTTCATTATTCTGGATATCAAATTACAAGATTAATTGTCATTTATATCACTTGGAGCGCAGATTTTGGAAGAGCTTTTGCACATTTATCAAGGAGGCAAATGTTAGATTTCGACAACTTTTCATTTTAATATCAATCAAGAGGAGAAAATTTGGAGGATAATTTAACTAAGTTGGTAGAGGACTGTTTGAGTCATCTTTAGGGTTAGAAAGAAGAAAATGGGACAACAAAGAAAAGAAAAAATCGTCTCAGCAAAGGTGTCAAAGAGACATAAGTGAACAAAACTAGGAAAATTATCATAGAAAGAAACAAGGTACATGCTTGTTTCTTCTCTCTCTCACTCTCAAATTATTGTGTTTAGTATGTAGACCACATTTTGCATTAGTTCTTATTGGAAATTAGAAATGTTTAATGTGTGACCATTTTTCAACTTACAATGCCCCAACTTACAAATGTACTCTTAAGCTAAAATGTGTACATTAAATCCTTCCCTACAAACCTTACACTTATCTTTTACCAATACCTTTTTAATGTTTTTCATCACATTATCATTGTTGAGTATTGCATCTACACAATTTTCTCTTTACTTTGTTCATGAAGAAAATGATAGTCAATACTTCAATACATGCTTAGTTCTCCAATGAAACCTTAAATTTTGGTAATCCCTCACTATGCCACTTTGATTTTCATAATTTTTTCAACCACATTAATTATTTTTATGGCTTTGCAAATTCCTATATATTCTAACTTTGCACTTGCAGAAAGAAACCATTATTTTTTCTTAATTATTCATGAAACTACACCTTCATGTACAATGAAGTAACATTCTAATGTTGATATTTGGTGATCAATATCCCCTATCCAATCAACATTGCAACATCTAATTAGCTTAAGATTTTTCTAAACTCCCATTGAATTTAATCTAATGATCAATAGTTCCTTTAAAAAATTATTTTTTAAATATTTTAATAAATTCCCAATTCTAAGCTCTAGAATTATTTGAAAATTAGAACTCAAATTATACTTAAAGCCAATGCAATGTGAGGTTTTCTAGAGGCTAACACATGTATACATCAAAACTCAAGCTATATGGTGCCAAGGAATAATTATTTTATTTTCATCACTTCAATGTTCTCAAATTATTTTTATGTTTTATGCTCTAGGGATTCCTCAAGCTAGATTCAAGCCAAATCTAGATATTGGATCAAAGAAATTTGTTGAAGAACACATGGACGTTGAAGTTAGGGAGGAGACCCAAGTTCAAACAATGCTTGTTGGAGAGGGGTTGAGATCACTTCCTTCTATTGGTATGGATGAGCATATAAAACTAGCACACAAACTTCTCTCACTTATAGCATCATGTTTTATTGAAGTTTGTTTGCTTGCATACATAAACTTCACTTATATAACATCATCTCTCACTTTTGTTTGCAAAATATTTTGTGACATGTAGGAAGGGCTCAACAAGCAGGAAGTTTTCATGCTCAAGTCGAGCCAAATCTAGACATTGGATTAAATGAATCTGCTCAAGAATGCATGGTCCTTCAAGATAGGGAGGATGCACAAGTTCAAACAATGCATGTTGGAGAGGGGTCGGGATCACTTCCTCCTACTGGTATGGATATAAAACTAGCTGAGAATGTGAGGAAACAAATTTCTCATAGAAATTTAGATCATTTACTTGAAATGGATATGGAGAAATTAAAATATTATGCCAACCAGCCTTATAATAAGAGAAAGAGGCCAATGAATAAATCTATAAATGTAATGATCAATCATCACTTCAATCATCTTGATACACTTGAAAAAACCCAATTTTTATCACGTTTACTTCTTCGTGATGAGCTCAAAGAGTCATTACAATTGTTGGGTGTACATTCGGCATCAAATAAGAAGAAACACATGGGATTACAAAAGGATATTGTTCAAAATGTTAAAAAGGGTTTAGATTCCATTGGGAAAGGATCTCGATCAATGGATAAGGCCACTACAAGAAGGGTGATGTTGACATCTATTGTACATCAAGATATAGCAAGAAAAAGAAAAATGTCTGCACTTTCAACTAAAATTGGTTATAGTAGAACCACATTGATAAAATATGAGAAAAAGAGAAAGTTTTTGGATGAGATTTTAGAAGGCAATTGGGCAATTATGTGTAGAGCTCCCCGTTTTCACAAGATTGAAGATGTTATTAGGAACTTGGTCTCAGGTTTTTGGCATGATCAGACTCGTCCATCATCAAATACTAGAGATGTTATGAGACACAGGATTGGACCTAGTATTTATGAAAATCATATCAAACATTGGCTAGAAATAACACAATTTGAGATGTATATGAACTTTTGTAATGTATATCCTCATATAAAGATTGGGAAAACAATGTTTCAAAGGTTAAAGCCATATTATGTGAAGATAAACAAGTTTTTTGAAACTTATTTTTGTCGTTATCATATTGAATTTGATCTCTACTATCAGGTGTTTCGAAAGATGAGAGAAGAAAGATGTGGGTTTCAAAATGCACCTCCTAAACAAGAAAGTTTGTTCATAAAGTCTATATTATGTGATCATGAAAATGGACCTCAAAATAAGCATAAAGGGAATTTGTGAGACATGTGGAAATTTGAAATTTCCTTCAAGAATTATGAGAGTCATGACTATAAAGAACTGATAAAATTGCAAGAGGTAAGTACTATTTTTAGAGAGTTTATTTGTTTCCATTTCTCATAGATCAAGTTATTTGGATTCTCTTTGATGTAATGTTTCATTGATCAAGTGTGGTTTATTAGTTATTCACATATTTTACTGACACAAGTACAAGTATGTAAAGTTGCAAACAAATTTTGGGAAAGATCCAAAAGGTTGAACTATGTAGAAGAGGAGATTCTGATTGGAAAATTTATGGAAGATTTTTCAAAAATTGATACAGCCATACATACAACATTCCCTTTTTGCTAAGTGGAAAGCACAACAATTCCAAACATTGAGAGATACTCCCCGTGGAATAGTTCTATCCGTGATTGACTTTGCAAAAGGCCTCTCTATTAATACATCAAAAGGAGATTCAATCAGAGTATTACTTTTCAAAGCATATCACTATTATGGTTCATGTGTGTTATCAACATGCACAATCAGAATTGGATGGTGTTGAGAGTACAAATGAAGAACTAGCCATTAAGAAAGAATATCACTTTTATATTAGTGATGATAAAGAGCATGACACACTTTTTTTCCAATAGTGCTTTACAATATCTTTTGAGAATTTGAGAAGCAGGGGTGTAAAATTTGAAAATCATTTTGTATGGTCAGATGGATGTGTGGCACAATTCAAATCTTCACGGCCATTCTATGCACTTTGTAGATATCATAAAATCTACAAAATACCACATGTTTGGAGTTTTTTTTAGAGTGGGCACGGAAAGGGTGAGAATGATGGAGCAGAAGCTTGCATCAAATGAGTTATCCAAAAGATCATCTAGACAATGCACATGATGTTGTTGAATGGTACAAGAAACACTTTGCATCAAATGTGGTCAACACATCTTCAACAACAAACTGACACATTCCACATAGAGTGTTTTGGGAGATATTGGGTATGTATAAATTACATTAAATCAAAAATTTGAATTTATTTAAATTTAAAATATATATATATACATATTTGTTCACATAAGTTTTTTGTTGTACATATGTATCTAGGTGTGGATAAGTCGATGCATGGATGCAGGGTAGAAAAAAAAGATCTTTGCATTGTGTTAGGAGTTCGGATAGTCACCATGGATGGATATTAGACACAAGGGATTACTCTTGTTTTTGCACTAAGTGCATTGAGGGAAACTATGATTATGCATGCAACAATCAAGAACTTGGATATGTTGCTAAATGGGATAC
>VDFB02094072.1:0-13292 GCA_007258455.2 Sequoia sempervirens
CCCACAAAGAAAGAGTTTTCTACAAGCTGAGTGTATGATATCCTTAACACCATACACAATTTTGTACATGCTTGTACCAGTAGACTATGAAAACTCAAGAAATAGGCCTATAAGGCATAAGTTAATTGAGTATGCTAGTCTTTACCATATATGTATATATTTTTAAAGCATTAGCTCAAGAGTTTTATTAGACATTTTTTCTTGACCATTAGATTAGGGATAGTAAGGTGTAGAAAATTGATGTTGGATATGAAATTTTTCTAATAATTGCTTCACCTCTTTGTTCTTAAATGAAGTACCATTATCAAAATCAAGGGTAGAGGTCAGTCCAAAACAAGAAATGATATTGTTCAGAAGAAAGCTATACATTGCTTCACTTTGAGTGGATCAAAGTGGAATAGTTTCAAACCATTTTGTAAAGTAATCGCTACTTGTGATGATAAAGATATGTACCTTAGAAGAAGGAGGTGATATTTTGAACATTGATAATATCCAACCCCCATTTCACAAATGCCTAAGGAGAGGCATGATTATGAAGATCTTGTGTAGGAGCTCAAATGAGATTACTGTGTTGTTGACATTAAGGATATTTCTTGACAAAGGAAAAGGAATCTTGCTCCATTTTTTTCCAATAATATCCCATATGAATTATTTTATGCACTAAGGAATTACCACATAAATGTCCACCCCTAGAGTCCAAATGAGCTTCTTAAAGGGCAAGGGGTATTTAAGCATTAGTAAGATACTAAAGAAGAAGACCATTAACAACATTTTTGATAAAGAATATTAGATAGGATAATGTATCAAGCTAAAATATTTTGTATCTGAGTGTGAGTGTTTTTAGTCATATCATCAAAAAAATTTCTAGTCTTCATATAATTATAAATGTGATAAATCCATTCCCCTAAGTCTACGCGAGTGCAAACAAGACTAATAGGTTTAGATTGATCTGAGACAACAAGAAAGCGAAGAATTTGAACCATAAAGTGGTACTCTTCTACACCATCATCTGAGGGTACAAGGGAGGTTGCACTCACCGTTGCATCCAAATGACAATTTTCTCTCCTAGGGATACTGTCTATGGTAAAAGAGGAGAATCAATAAAGAAAGGATAAAGCTAAGTCTTGATATTGAGATAACTTGCTCTGCTTAGCTTGATACACTCTCACGATTTAATTCATAATGAGCTCAGAACCACCATGAATATGGATATGTTTAATGTTCAATTACATTGTGGCACATAAGCTAAAATAAGGGATTCATATGCAATGATGTTAATAGTATAATGAAATTCTAATAAAAAAGATAAAGGAATCAACTTCCCTTTGGGTGAGATTAAAACTACACCTTCCCTAAAGATAGTTTGACATCTTGATCCATCAAAATACATCACCCACATAGGTTCATGATCGAATGTGGAGATTTTCATCTAGAAATAAATCTAAATTATGGAAGAGTGAGATGAGGGAGCTTTTTCCAATTGATTGGCTAAAACTTGTCCTTTGATTTCTTTCTGAGTTATGAACTTGGTGTTCAACTCAGAAAGCAACATTACCCATTTTGTTATCCTTCTAGAAAGATCGATTATAGTGAATAATTATTTGAGAAAATCACATTTTATGATCACATGGTTTCAATATGGACAAGATATTTTCATAAAATTTATGTTGCAAAAAAGAGAGTGAGACATTGTTTCTCCATGGTATAATATTGAGTTTCACAATCAACCAGACTATGAATAATTTAGTAAACTATTATTTCCTTACCATCAACACCATGCTGATCTAATAAAGCTACCAAAGTATGAGGTGATGCAAAAATATAAAGTAAAAAGGGTCTATTATACACAACCAACATCAAGATAGGAGGATTGACCAAATAACTTTCGATAGAATCAAAAGATTTGTCACACTCATAATCCCATTGAAAATGGACATATTTATTTAAAAAATTTGTGAATGGAAGGACACAATCAACCAATTGAGATGCAAATCTATGAATTTCCTAAATCTTCCCTTGAAAACTATGTAGTTGAGAGATGTTTTTAGGTGGAGGCATGCTAATGATTGCATCAATCTTATTTGTGTCAACTTCAATTCCATGATGAGATATGATAAATCCTAAAAGCTTGTTATCATATACGCCAAAGACACACTTAAGAGGGTTTAGTATCATCTTATAGAGTCACAACATTTAAAAAATAAGATGAATATTTTTGACATGATCTTGGCAAGATATGGACTTAGCCAAGATTTCATCGATGTAATCTTTTAAGATTTTATGAACGAAATCATGAAAAATGAGAGTCATCGCTCGCTGGTAAGTTGCTCTATCATTCTTTAATCCAAATGACATAAATACGTAATAGAAGGTACCCAAAAGGGTAGTGAAGGATCTCTTATACTGATCTTTTGAGTTAATATGAATCTAATAATAGCTTGAGAAGACATCCATAAGAGATAATAAAGCATGGCCTACAATCGAGTCCTCAATCATATTGATATTAGGCAATGCAAAATAATCCTTAAGAGAATCATTATTAATATCATAAAAATATATACAAATACAAATACAACCATCAAGTTTACTAACGGTGACTATAATTGATATCCAAGGTGAATAGTCAATAGGACGGATAAAACTAACTTTTAGAAGTTTTACTATCTCAGTCTTGACTAATAATGCGAGATTGGGATTCATTTTATGGATTTTTTTTAACAATATTGGTATTGGGACATAGGATGATATTATGAACTACTACAGATTCATCAATACTAGTCACGTCCTCATATGACCAAGAAAAGATATCAAGATGAGAGTGTAAAAAATAAGCATATTTTTTAGATTCTTTTGAAGAGAGACATTTTCCAATCTTAATCATATTTTAAGGAGAGTACTATGGTCTTTAGGATGAGGTGTAGGAGTACTATCATCCACATTAGACAAAGAAGCCTTCTCATCAACACTCATAATAGATTCTGCATTATATGCATATTTGTTTAAGCAATATGGGAATCATCGTTTATGGTGATAAGAAGGTAAGTTAGAGTAGGCACCTAAGAAGTCTTATATCACTTCATATGAGGAGAAAACATCTAGGGGAAAATTGTTAGAGTTTAACTTAATTTCTATATATCCAGGATGAAATAGCTTAAGAGAAGGAGGTTTGATAAAAATCATGTTGATATTCAACCATGGTTTCACCTTAGACTTTGTAAGGTAGTATCCAAGTCCAATATTAAAATTACAAGGATAAACCTCTAAGGGTAATTTAATACCTTTTTCATTATGCCCACAACCTTTACCTCCATAACCAGGAGTTTAGAAAAGATATTGAAACCTAGACCATAACGTGTTTGTAATTCTTGGAAAGAAGGAGGATCAATGTAAAAAGTGTAATCCATGACATAAGTATCACACTCCTTTACAATAACATAACCATCCTTCTTAGTGAGAATAAAAACACTATCCTTATTAATAGAAGTATGATTATCCTCCTTAATAGGAGGACAATCATCTTTTTTAACAGAAGCAAATGAGATCGTTTGAATGTTTAGGTGGATGGGATCTACTTTGTACTCCCTAATATAGGATTTGGTAAACTTAAATGGTCCCCAATCATCGTCAAGACATAAATTTTATTCAAAAGAATAAGTTTAAGGGGTAGAATTAGGACTCTTCACTTCTAGATGATCTTCCTTAGGGACATCTATCTCAAGACTAGCCTATGTAACAAGCATTATTAGAGTGGATGCTAATGCATTAGAAGATAATGAAGGGTTAATATTTTCAAGAGTAGGAGCAATTGAGGTTTGAATAAAAAATAAAATTTCACATAATTATATAACATAAAGGTCAACCTTGATTTTGATTACATCATTATTAGCAACAAATTTCATGAAAAAGATGCAATGTAAAGGTGATAGCTCCCAAACCATGAATCCAGGGTCTCACTAAGAGAATGTTATAGGGTAATGGTCCTAATATAACATATAATAGGGTTAGTATGGTAAAAAGTACCAAACTTAGAGGTAATATTACCATGCCTAAGGCTTGTTGACTAGAATTATAGAATCCAAAAATATACAAAGAAGAAGCAAGGAAAGTTGAATCAATTTTAATTTTAGGTAACAAATTGATACTACATATGTTGAGAGTTGAATCAATGTCAATGATACCATGAATAATGCCAATATTGTTAATATAAACTATTATCATTAGAGGATTCAATTTCTTCTATACTTCCGAAGATGGGAGCTCATGCGAATGAAACATAATATTTGGTAAATTAACACGAATATGATCTATTAGCACATTAACATCCATTAGCCTAGAAAAAGAAGGTAAGAGGATATTTTTCAAGGCTTCCTGAAGAATTCCTTAGTAAACCAAAGCAGTCTGAAGAAATTTCTAAAGTGTGATCTTGGTAGGAGTAACACAAAGTTGCTCAAAAAGATCATACTCACTAGGTTGCTTAGTTGCAAGTTTAGGTGCTTGAGGAAGGCTTGGTTAAGAATATGATAGAGAAGTAGGTTGATTGAGATTTTGTTGGTTCCTTCTAGTATTGTAAGTATGGGCTACTGCTCTATAAGAGGGATCCTTATATTGTATGAATCTCATGTAAAGGTTTGGAGTGTCAATTGTGATAGGAACCCCATAGATAGAATGAATTATTTTAGAAGATGGGCTATCCAAATTCATGTAAATTATTAATCTTTTAGGTCTTTGAGGGGCATCAAAGACTACAACCATATTTAAGGACTCTTCGACTTGTGAAGAAGAGGATTTTGATGAATAATTTTGTTTATCAAAATTTTGAGTAGAAGGAGATGCCTCAACTAGGAAATCATCTAGGGTATCATCCAAAGTATCAAAATATTGTTTAGAAAATGCACTTCAAAAGCATTAAATTTTTTAAGAAAAATATTTGATATTATTTCATTTAGGTCAAGTTCACCAAATGTAAAGGAGGGGATTTTCTACCCTTAAGACAATGGAGTCTCAAGGAGAAAATAACCCTCAGTTACCTCAGGGATCAAATCTCAGGTGAATGAGATGAAGAATAAAGAATATTTGTATAAATTAATCAAATAAATGGTAAAATATTAAGGACAAGAATGATAGGATTTCTTAATAAAAAAATTGATGACTAGATTAAAATTTATGGTATACCGAAATAGAAATTGCAAAACTCACAAATTCCACCCCTAGAAGGATTAAGCCTCATCCACAGATGATAGTGCACTATAGGGAAATCTACACCCCACACTATCATCCTTGGTAAAACATAGAATAAATGCTTGAAATCTGCAATTTCCAACTTCTCAATTCCATACATCTACATACATAATAGAGAGGGAAAAATCTTGGGGCTGTTTTGAGGCTTGCCTTAGTCAAACCTACGTTTTAGTGTTTCCACCTCCACAGATAGCTAGATGGATAGATATAGATAAAAATTTATGAAATGTAAATACATGTGATAAAAACAAACCCCACAATAGAGGATAACCCCTATCATGATTGGAAATATGTGTAATAGAAACAAACCTTGCAAAGGTGGAAAACCCCTATTACAAATAAAATAGACAAGATCAAATAGATAGCATTAAGTAGACAAGATAAGAAAATAATAGAGAAATAACATATCATGGCTCCCCTCTTGGATTGATAGACATGATATAGTAGCATACAAGAGAAGCCTTGACTATTACTTGATGAAGAAATCTGGCAGAGCTTCACTATGAGGAATGAAAGAGAAAGAAGAAGTAAGAATAATGAGATAAAATGAAGAATGAGAGTGAAAAATGGAGTTTTGTGTGGTTGCATGGGCAAGAGGAGCTATTACATCCATTTTTTTGCCACAATGACACATGTAATAGGAAAAGGACATGGAATATTCTCATTTGAATCTTGGAAAGTTTAGGGATGCTAGTGCATCACATGGACATCTATGCATCATGGAAGTTTCCTACTTAAAACTTTGCAAGATTGATGTATCCAAGTTGTTATCACTTCATCATTGTCACCTATGAAGTTGGAATCATGGAATTTTAAATTATAGGTTTTTGTCATAAATGTGGAAAGCTAGATGTGCAAGTGTGAAATTGCTACGGGGTGTAGTTTTATGACACTATAGTATGAAACATCTTACAATGCATAAACATGAATTTTTCATTGTGTTGTATATTGGAGTTGATTGTTGAACCCCCATAGCTCATAGTGATCCTCTACAACAAAAAAACCTAACATGCATGAGAGCACAAAGAAATGATTAGGCTATGCAACCTATACAATAAAGAGATTGATCCACACAAATATCACACAAGCATACGATTGCAAACATTAGATGAGGATTGTATTAGATTGTGAAAAGTGTCTTAATCTCATACAATGAGACAACTTGACCTATATTTAGCCCAATCTAATAAATAAAAAAGAACTCCTAAGTTTAGATTAAGTAATAAAATAATAAGGGACTTAATAATTAATTAATGATTAATTAATTATTAAGTGGTTATCCTATTTACTCCAACATTATAGACTTGTAATTGATCCAAATAGTGTTGTAGATATTATTCTTATATTTTCTTTTAAAATTGCATTAGTTGCCTTTAGGATTGCTTGAGTGATCAAAGTTTCATGAAGAAGACTTAGATTTTAAAATAGAGGGAAATACTTATATTTATATGAGTTTCAATATATTTTGCACTAACTTTTATGATAAGCCGACAATTGATTTTGGATTCATGATCATATTGAGGCCAAAAGGAACATATGATATTTAGGGATTGATTAAGGGGGAAATCAGTGTTGGGACCCTATTCCAACCCCATTTTTCTTTTAAAATGTTATTTAAATAAATGTTAAAATTAATTTCCTAAATTTAATTCAATATATTAAAAATGGTAATTAAATGAGTAATTTAAAGTACAATTAGGTTCATTCACTTAGGAGGGAGCCAAACAAAGTGTGAAATTGTTAAGGGTGAAATTTTATGATGTTACATTTATCCCCTAATTTAGTGAGAGTATGGAATTATGCTCATACTCACTAAAATATGGAGAAGAAAAAAAGAGTCCTTTTTCCACAACACTGAAGGGATAAGATGACACTAAGTTGGGAGATATGATAGACCCTGAGCTTAGGATCATACCAAACAATAATTTTAAGATGAAAGAAAACACACACATAATACACGATACAAAATAGACACATGATAATCCATACAAGAAAAATGAATACATGAGGAAGACATGGAGAAAACATGAAGAAAATTTAGAGGAAAAGAGATCTAAGATCCAAAAATATCATTAACCTAGATCTAAATTTCCTTCTTTTGAATCAAAATTAGAACATAAACTATATATTGTTTGATGATTGAATAACTACCTCAAAGGAGATCTAATCTATTAGGTTTTGGTTCTATTGTGTTGAAAAGAGGATAAATTTGATGTGAAATTTGATTAATTTATTTAACATAAACCCTAGATCCAATAATGCAATTTATCATATAGATAAAAACAAAAAATTTCATAACAATTACATATGAGAAATTAATAAAAAGAGGAGTCACATGGAACTGGAGCCTAAATTTGAGGGACAACAAAGGGGGAACCCTTGTCTAGAAATGAGTTGGGTACATGTCTACTCTATACTTTTCTATAACTTACAATTCATGCAACTTCTGAATTAGACCTATACACATGGAAAGAGAGGGAAAGATTGTGTTATATAGGGGCTCTGTCATGCCCTAAAATTTAACACAACTAAACAATACACAACCATACTTTTTTTTGAATAAATATGTATAACACTAATAATTGCCAATCTACGCATGAACATAGCACCATATTAATGATAATAGGATATTAAATATCCCTAATAAAAATTTATTAACACTTATACTAGTACCATAACTTCCTTTATTCCTTACCATTCCCTTTTAATATTTATATTCACTAACATTAAGCATAATATTGACACTATTATTTTCTTGATAAGTAATGGTTATAATAATATTATCTTAATACTTAATATTAATATTTTATTTCTTAATACCATCTTCATTAAGAATCCAATGTCACTCACAATATTTATATTTAATATTACCCTTTATTTATAATACTAAAAATATTATTACCAAGTGGATCAACTAGAAAACCCATTTTCTTAAATAAAACCCCTTAGAAGAAAGTACATTCCTTGATTACGTCCATGATACCTATAAAACTTATTAAGTGCAAAAATATCAAATATTACTATAAAATAATAGTTATTGGTGTACTTGTTTTTTTTTGTAACTTGTAATAAATTAACATGATTAGTAAACTTAAGTACTATATTAACTAAGGATAACAATAGTTAATCATTGATATTCCAATTTAATATCATAATCCAAATAATTAAGTTAACCTAAAAAATAAAAAACAATTAGTTAGAACACTTAGAAAACCAATCGTACTTAATTTAAGGAATCATTTTCTTTTAAAAATTACACAAACCAAAAAGTATCATTAATTGAAAATTTGCACCCTCCATCATAATTAATTAAGCAATCATCTTTTTTTCCTAATTTGTTTTCATTTAAGTTCTCTTAAAATTAAATTTTAGTTCTTCAATCACCCCAAAATAATTGTAAATCCATAATTCCCCAAAAAAAACTCATGTTTTAAAGTTAGTTAGAATAAAAGAAGGAAACTACTATTTAAAATTGCTTTTTAATTCTTTGTTCCCAACCTTTTAAATAACCTCCTAAGTAAAACTATTTTTTTCTGTTTATACCAATAAAATAATATTTATGGTAAGGAGGGCTTACATAGGTTGAGGAGAGGCCAAATAAATCACAATTTATTGTAATAAAAAATGATGATGAATTTTTTTTTATCTTAGCTATAAAATCTTTGTTGAAGTGATGTTGACACTATAAGTTGCCACAAAAAGTCAATGCTAGAGAATTAAATTTCTTTGAATAATTACAAAAGGTTAGTCCACATGACACAATAGATTTTTGTAGCTACCATGCATAGGATAACTCACATAATATTCATAATGAAAATATAATAGTGTATGATTGATCATAATGGTGTTTTTTTTTCATAATTCTTAATGTTAAAATAAGAAGAAAACTTGTGTATATATGCATCCTAATTGATATTTTTGACATGTAAAATAATAATTATTTAAATAGGCCACATTTAGGACTAGGATTCCCTTTCCCTTATCCAAGTGTTTGTGGCCCAAATTTCTTAGGGTGTCGAGGATTTTAATATATATTCCCAATATAGACCCATAATGACCAAATTATTAATATAATTAATATTATAGGCAAAATAGGGTGCCGATATAGTGTGAAATTGTCAAGGGTGATAATTTAAAATGTTATAGAAAACTCAAAGTATACTTGAAGCAAACATAGAGAAAACAACAAATACAAAAAGTAAACAAAGTAAGAAAACATGAAAGGTATGGATGGCATCACAAACTAAAAAAATCCCCAAATTATTACTAGGATCCTTATCACAGAGATGGCATCCATAAGTCACAATCTAACAAATTATGATAATTTTTAGGTGGCGTATGAATAAGTGAAATAATCATAGCATAGTTAAGTATGATATTCACTAGGTAAGATTTGAAAATAAGGTGAAACCATGTCATCTTATAAAGTCTAATATTTACTAGGTGAACTTCACAAGTAGCAAATTAGAACAATGTAGGCTAGTGAAATCTATTGTTCACTAGGTGAGTTTCATGTCAACAATATAAAAAATTATGAGCTAAGAAAAATGCACTATTTTTTGGGTAACTTTGATAAAGTGCTACAAAAATGATGAAGATATGTCAAAATAGCATTAGTAGGTTCATTGTGTGTGAAAAAAGTGAATCACTTATTGGAATGTATTCCCCCACCTTAAATTAATTGATAATTCCAACTAAGATAAATTTCCTTTAAGGTAGAAAAAGTGATATTTTCAAAATGAAGCATGAGAGATTTTCAAAGTCCATATGCTAGGTAATATGTATGAAAAAATTATATCATGACAAGGGGTTTCCCCCAATGACAAAAAAGTTTCAAAAATGTAATATAATAACATATAGTTACACATAAGAAATCTAAAGATTGGGATTTAGTATCAAAATAATAATTTTTTAATTGACATCATTCCCTAAATACTCGTGGAACTACAAGCACAAGGGGAGAAGAGAACATGAAGAAAAAATAAAAAAATTATGGTCAACATGAAAGAGACCTAAATGTCTCAATTCTTTGCATAGTCCCCAAAAGGCATAAAAAGGAACTTACAACAAATTGTAGAATGGAGACATATATAGAAGAATGTTATGCTAGATTAATTGTATTTGTATCCTTTTGGCAATGAGAACATCAAGGATCATTGAAAGAGAATTAACAAACAAAATACATGCCAAAACAACACATTATGGGAAGGTAACATTACATGCAAGAAAAAAGAAAAAGACAAAGTGTGCCACAAATGCAAACTAGTTTATGGAAAATTATTTGTATGCTAATCTTGATCATCATAAATAGAAGATGGATAAAATTCAAAGGGAATATGTCAAGTAAAATACATAAAGAGGCACTAGGTTCAAAATATGTTGAATCATTCACTAGAGAAGGACTAGGATGTTTTCCCCTAGATAAGATCATTGATTGTGCAAATATAAGAGACCATTATTTAAAATATTCTTGTATTTTATCCATTTTATCATATAAATTGATGTCAAAATATACCAAAATTGGTGTTAAGATAGTGCTACCAACATGATTACGAGTACTATCAATCATAGAAGGAGATTTGGAAGGGGATGGAAGAATCTTGTGGAATTGATCATGGAAAAGTTGGCAAGATTTTTAGTCTTTTCTTGGTTGGGAAAGATAAGGCTTAGGTTCATGTTTTGGCAATAAAGGTGAGGTAGATTCAAGTGATGGTGAAGATGGACAGAAGTGAGGAATTTCATCAAAATTTGGTTGTATGGGAGAGGGGTCATTAGGTGAAGATTTACTACCTTCAACAAGTTGACAAGCCATAGATGGTGTCATCTCATTTGTTTTTTTACATTTTAAATTCATGTATGAGCTTGAGCTTCTAAAGGGGAACTTGGGTGTCTCGTAAAATTTATTCATTTTCTTCCTTTGTAAGAGGAATGGGAGGAGGAACCAAAGGTTGGGACACAAAAAGAGAGGAAGAGTTTTGTAAAACTATTTTTTTCTCTAGGAGGTAGAAAAATATGCTAGGAGGTTACCCATAGTCTTAGATAGGATGGAAATGGGGGAACCACAAAATATATGCTAGATTCTCATGGTTGTAGGTAAGGGTTCTGTAGCCGTACAACTTATTCTTGGATATTATTGATAGAAGGAGGGAAAATTATCATGATGAACTTTTTATTTTCATTTTTTAATGGTTAATAATTAGAAGTAGGAATGACTTTAGATTGACCACTAGGAGCTAATGAGGATGAACCATCATAATGGCTAACCAATATTTAATAATCATGAAGAGTTGTAGAATATAGATGTGTAAATAAATGATATATTAACAATAGAATCTTATCTTGAATTTTTGGCTCTAAATTTCCAATAAAGACCCATTGCACATCGACATCCCAGAGGGAATATGAAATTTGAGAATAGAGGGCTTGGTGTCACCCTATAAATTGGTTAGTTTTTCTTTAGATCCCTGTTTACAATGAATATGTTAGTTATCATGACTTGGTGTCCTATATGATCTTGGAAGTGTTGATATTTTTTGACAACTTGTGAAAAGGAGGAGGTTGAGTTATCAGGTAATGAGAAAAGCTAATCCAAGGCCATATCTTTCAATGATCGAGAGAAGAGTTTCTCTAAAAGAGAATCTTCAATGAGGAAATTGCTACATAATGTTATAAATATACATACATTATTATTAGGATCTCCCTTTTCATTATACTTCTCAAAACATGGCATTTCAATATTTTGTGGGATTGGTGTTTTCCAAGTTACAATGTAAATTCCTTTTTTCAATATCATCACACAAGTGGACATGATACAAAATGATGCACATTTCTTAAACACCAAGTTCAAGACCTCACTAATTCTAATCACATCCAATTGGGAAATGTTAATGATCAAGGGAATAAGTCTATTACCCTGCCTAACCAAAACATGTAGATTTTCACCAACCTAATGCCAAGTCATTCATCCAAATTTGTGAATTCTTGTGATGTTAAGAATTATGAGATGAATTTTGATAAGATTGATGACATGAATAATGATAATAGTGATAATAAGAATGATGATGAGGATGTACCACAAGATATGACCACTCCCATAGATGTACTGCTACACTTGATCCATGAGGATTCGAAGAATAATTATGCCACTAAACATCAGTCCAATAAGATCAATCAATGAAAACTAGACTAAAAATCTATTAAACCTTAACATATTAAACTATGAAAGCTTTAGAAACATATGTTCTTACCCTTTCCCAATTATGTGGATAAATGAGCCTATTTTGATTGATTCTATTGAAGAGAATCGACGAAACTGATGAAAGATGTGTATGAAAACATGATTTAAATTCTAAATTAACATGATGCAAGCTATTTTAACATGATGTAGACTAAGATGATTGATGTAAGGTGTATGCAAAGCTAATCTAAATGAAGTTTAAGCTTAAAGGGCTAAAACCATAGTACAAAATATGCTAAATGGATGCATCTAAGTTACCATGGAAGCCATTAATGGAAGCTAAGCTAATATGATGCAAAGTGAAACTAAAATGTTAAATGTGAGTGCAAATTAAAGTGATTTTAACAACATTAGTTTTCTCTTAAAAGGTGGATCCATTTGTCTCCAAATAGTGACCTATTTATAGGACAAATGAGAAATGAAGGGTTAAGATTAAAAAGGTTAATCAATGGTCAAAAAATGGAGGAAAGATGAAACATGGATCATGGATTCTCATCAATGGATGAGAATCAATGATCACATGGATCAAGGAAAGAATCAAGGGTTCATATTCTTCCAAACAAACACACTTTCAAAATTTGCACAAGAAGTCTTGTAAGTTAACTTGCACAAGAAGACTTGTAAGTTTGTTATGAGGAAGAATATTCCTTTTTTCAAATGAGTGAGGAGAGAATATTCTTTAGAATATTCTCATGGGTGAGGGGAAAATTAGATATTTAACAAATTAAAACAAAGTTTTAATGTGCAAAATGGGGAAGGAATATTCCTTTTGGAGGAATGTGCAAAGGAGGAATATTCCATTGCAAGTGGGGGGAAT
>VDFB02094073.1:0-140592 GCA_007258455.2 Sequoia sempervirens
AATGCCTCATGGGATTTAATTATTCCCACATGGTGGAGGATTCACTTACCTCAAAGATTTCCTACCCCCAAGTGAAGGTTTTGATCTCACTCTCCAAGGTTGAGTGAGGCGGCTACAAATGGGAGAGATGGCACAACATGTTTCAGTCCAAATTGGTATTGGTTGGGCAAGTTTCTTAGATGGGTTTGCAAGGTCCCTTTTTAGCTTGCCTATGTTTTTATTGACTTTCTTTGCTAGATCTTCTACCAGATTCAATAGGATAGGTCTTGATTGTTTGAAGCTATAGTGATATTCAATCCACTCTTTGTTTGTTTGGCTACTATTTAGGACAATTCCATCAGTGGTCTTGCTTGTTTGTTAGCATTTGAGCTCTAGATGGTCAAGGAGTAGAAGGGTTATTGACTACTTGAGTGAGAGTTGGTGTGTGAAGTTTGTTCTCTAGAAGCGAAATTGAGTGACAAATGAGATTCTCCTTATGGGGTACAGCCTTGGATGGGCACTTGAGATGTATCTTATCTATCCCTAATAGAGCTATCCTTTGTCTAATTAAAGGGGTGTTGAGCTTCAAGGATTAGAACTTTAAGATCAAAATTAGGAAGAAAAATGCAAATAAACAACTATTAAAAGATGTTTTTGAGGTGGTGGTGGTTCCATGGTTGAGTTGAAGGAGGAGAGGATGCCTTTGGATAATGGCTGGGGGAATCAAAGCACAATGATGAAAGGCAAGATTTGATCGGAGGTCGTGTAATATCCCTTGCTTGGCCAAGAGGATCAAAATAAAACCAATCCTTAATAAACAAATGTAGATTATAATTGAACTGGTCGACCTTCATGAATAGACTCAAGGATCTGAAAAGGAGCACAACTTCCTTAAGTAAATGAGGATTAAATGTAATGCACAAACAGCAGACAGATCATTGATAAAGACAGTGAACATCTCAAGAGGATCAGTGATTTCAAGAAAGAAATGATGTTAATTAAATAACAATAATTAATGAGGCAGCGATTAAGAGTAAAAAGAAGAGATTACACAGTAAATAATGATTAGTCTTAAAATAAAAAGACATGACCACTCGAATGGTCATCCCCATCCAAAAAGGTGTATCTCTTGGGAATGAGACATAAACATATAAAAGACCATAAGCAATGAAGGGACCAGCATCAATGAGGATTTGAGAATTAAAATACACTGAGTTACAGGTCAGGGTGCTCCTAAGTGGGCCCATTGATCATTAAAATTTAGGCTGCATATTAACTAGAAACATTCAGACACTCAGCCAAGGAAATCACATGATTCAAGAGAATAAAACCAGAAACAGCAAATCAAGAAAGACATCATCTGGTTCCATTTTCACATGCATGTAATCAGATAGAAAATTCAGAAATTGCATTCATTTCATGGTGTCTATTCTGCACCTTTAAACAAATATAATTGCAGATTATATATATCAGAATTTAGAGCAGATATTTACTTATTCCTGTCTGCATATCTTCAATTATCATCAATAAGTATAAGTCTAATAATCAAGTTAAATAGCTTGAAGTTTGCTCTTTTAAGTCTATCATTGAAACTACTGGCTATAGGTCTATTTGAGTATCTCGATTTGGAAAATTAAAAGCAAACCTAAGATAAATCTATAAGGGGACATCACAGGTCGAGAGGTTGAGAGATTTGGAGATGGACAAGGATTGGAAGAAGTCTAGATGACCTCCACAATTCCACAAAAGGGAAATAGGTAAGGAAGGGTTGTAGGAATCCAAAACAGAGAAGGACCAAGGGGCGAGAGGAGGAAGGGAAAGAGAAGAAATCTGAACCAACCCCACAAGTCTGCAAAGCACATGAAACTTGACCTAAAGTCAGGAATAAGAGAATGCAAGGATGCAGAAGAGGGCGGGAGGCCGGGACAAAGAAGTTTGGACATATGTTGAAAACCCACAAACTAATGGAATGAAGGAAACAAAGAGATGAAGGGACCCAATAAACTTAGCAAAACTTTTATGCAGGACCGATGGTCAAGATAGGAGGTCAGACAACGGAAAGAAGTCCAAAAGTCCATTAAAACTCCACAACTCCACAGAATCTAGGGAAAATGACCAAAACCTTCCCAGACTTAGAACATTTTTGGATTTTTGTAACTTCTAGCATATCATAGGAAAATGGGGGATAAAGAGGAACAACTCTTAGGAAAATTTTCCCAAGGGACACCCTTTTAGAGATTTCTCAAATCAGATATATGATGGGCCTAAAGAAGCTAAATACACAAGGGGGTTGGGACTCAAGCAAATTTTTTGCATTTTGAAGTTGAGTTCCAACATTGACTCTCATTGGGGATGTGTGCCCCTTGTAGGCACAACAAGAATATAGCTATCTCTGGGGGCAAACTGCACAAAGAGACAATAAGGAGGGGACCGAGACAATTACACTTCATCATGACCAACAAGGGTCACAATTGCACAAGGATAAGACACACACACAACACAAATGTACAGAGCAGAACTCATTAATTACAATAAGTAATGCTTAATCCATAGTGTCATGAACCAGCAACTCCATGAGGTCTCTAGTTACTCTCCTAAGGCAGTATGCACTATGACCATACATTTCAGAAACCTCATATGGCCATATGGCCATGCCACAAGCCCTACTCTTCTCCAATTCAAATACTTGAGTAGTAGCCCATTGTGACCTTTCCACATTAAATCATTATGTATCATGACATATGTTTGGGACTGCAAGTTTAGTGTTCTTTGCTGATTTAAATTCATTTGCCAGTTGTATATGTTATCAAGAATGTTTGGTCTAGTGACAACCTCTGCACTATACATGTTATGGGGTGATTTCAAAGAGGCATCAAACTTTAACGCCATGACAGCAAGGGCATCAGCTATAACATTTTCAATTATGTCTAGCCACTTGATATCAAAGGCATTAAACATTTTGATGGCATCCCATACAACATTCCCATACATCTTCAATCTCTTCTCTTTGGCTGCATATGAACTTCTAACTTGAGACACAACTAGTCCTAAATCACCATGTACACCTAAACATTTAATACCATATATGGAGGCTAAATTCAAACCAAGTAGCAAGGCCTCATATTCAGCCACATTGTTAGGAAATTAAAAATTAGCCTGAAAGTAAACTTGTAACTTGTGTTGCTAGATGAAACCAAAACAAAACCTACATTGTTTGCTTCCCTAGAGCAAGCACCGTCACAATACATATCCCATATATCATTATTTTCAAAACAAAGGAGGTGGAGGGCATGAAGTGGGGTCAACATAGTTGCCATCATCATCATCATGGAACCCAATTATGTTCCTAGACTCATCTTCTGTATAAAGCACCTCATTCTTTACCTCTTTTGGGTCCTCCACAATGTGCAACATTTTATTTTCCCTATGCAATTGGACCTCCTATCCATGTAATGGTATAGTGGTGCATAACAAATCCATCTAAATGCTACCATGGTACCACCTATTGAAGTTGCCCATTTTCTTGACAGCAACATACCACACTTTGTTGGACAATCAACAATGATTATATGTATCATGAAATATTTACCGAGATATGTAGTAAGTTGTTACATTCCCCAAAGACTCAATATGTTGTGAAAAGACTCATGGATGTTAATATTGTTATTTTAACTGCCTTTCATGTGAACTTGAAGTAAAGGATTAAATAATTGTTTTGTTTTGGTGACTGGAAATATTAATGAGAATGTTTATTTAAAAAAATGCGAATGTATTGGATGATAATGTTGATGATGATATTATATGTGTTATGAATTAATGCACTAAGAATGGTCTAACCTTAATTTCCGATGTCAAGTGGATGCAGGACCGACATAGTACGAAGGAAAAAGGGACTATCATCAAGGAGAGGATGCAGTCGACAAGTATCTAATGTCATCAAGCTCTGGGTTGTGTAAGACGGCACAAAAATATAACCTTGGCCTTGGTAAATGAGTATTGAATATTAAAGTCGAAATTAAAATAAATTTTACTTAGCAAAGGTAATTTAAAATAAATAATACAATTGCAAATACTTAAACATTAAAAGTTCAAATTATAATAATGGAAGAGCTTTTGCGTTAAAAAGCTTTGGTAACGCATTTCCTTTTGAGGAACCGGTGGAGGTCGTGCGAGGGAAGGAAACAGAACACCTGCCATCATCTGTCGTTGGAAGAAAACGCCTGGCATTCAAGAACCATGAAGGGAATTCATGCAGGCAATCTTTTAAACATCAGTTCTTGCATCGAAATCTCATTCTTCTTCATCTTTGGGGAATGGTCTTTATATTGGGAATATGATAACGGGGAAATTCTTCTTCCTTCTCAGCTTTTGTTTTTAATCAAATCTTTCCTCAAAAACAGAAATCTTCTTCCGCCATAGCTAGGGTTCCTTTGTTTCTTTCTCTCGTCGCTGGAGTATCTTCTAGAAAATTTCTTGCGACCTTTCCGCGCCAGGAGTTTTACCCTAGGTCAATATCCTTCATCTCAATCTATCTCTGGTTAGTGCGGGGTTCTTCTTGGAATCGGGCTGAGGAGAAATCCACGTGCCATTGGCAGTTGATAATCAAGCAAGGCTCTACTTCATTTTCCTTCCTGACGCGGCCAAGCACGTTTCTGCTTCTCTTTATGTTTGCCTTTGAATATACCCGACATTGCAGGAAAAGAGCTTAAACGTAGTTTATTTTATCTATTGAATGAAATGCGTATTTTTCTCTTTTGTGTTGAACACGGGAATCGTAATATGATAAGGGAATTCCATTATTCTTTGGCAGTTGCTATCTTTCTTAAATGTATATCCTGTAGGGATTCACCTTGAATTTGTGTATTGTTTTGCTGCTCTGTATCTGTATGACTCTTCCTCTGTATCCGGCATTTTTGAACTTGAACAGTCCAGCCGATTAAATTCTCTCAACTCCATTCTGTTTCCAGAACCATTGAAACCTTTTTGGAAACTAAATACAGATGATTTTTCTTTGTTTCATGCCCTCGACTTATAGTCACTAGTATCAAGCTGAAGCTCGCTTAACCGCTAACTACGTTGCAGTAGTATCTTACTCTGATGATAATATACTTTTCATTCTGAGTTTTCCTGTTATGAATTACTGTTAAAAATGTCAGTTTGACAACGTCATGTAGACTTCTGCACTCAATTAAGCCTCCTGATACTCGTATGATATCACTTTGTCAAATTCTATCTTACTGGTCTGACCTGGTTGGTGTATAATTTCAGACCTGAACCTTATGCTGATTCTGAGATTATAAACGAATTCTTAATCCAATCTGGAACCTTTTTCTTTTCTTTCTTTTCGCAACATCAGTAGATCTTCTTAAGGAAGGGATCCACCTCTAAGATAACAGTAAACTGTTGGATTATGAACCTAGAGTATTTTTGCTCGTTATCAAATTAATTGAATAAGAAATCAAACCCTGAAGTAGTAAACCGAGCAAGGGTGTACAGCAGCAATGGCGGTGCTAATAAATTAAATACGGTAGTGCGAAAACAAATAAATCCTTGGCCAAGGTAGATGCCATTGGCAAGTCGGTATCCTTGTGCAGTTACCCAGTCAGATTGATCCTTCGGACAGGGGTAACTGCGAAGAGGGATCAACCGTGGTATAGGTGCATGGACACCGGCTCAAGACATGATGACACCAGATCCTTGTTGATTACCTCGTGAAGGGTCGGGGTTTCTTCATTTGAAGAACACGGGAAGACCAGTAGGTCTTGGTTGGGCGGAAAAGCCCTTGATGATAAACCCCTTTTTCCAAATGATGAAATAGTTCATGAATCACTGGATGAAGATGATGATGTTAGTAACAAACTCCTTGTACTCCACTCCAGGTATTGCTTGTCCAATTATTATTTCTTTATTTTTGCAGCAGTGTATTCATTGAAATATTAGTTGATGAAATGGTAAATGGTAAATACAATGTTAGTTATTTCCATTTGAATAAATGCTGAATTATTTTTAAAATAGAATATATATATTTATGCAAACCTTAGTTTGATAGTTTCCAGTTAAATCTTTTGAAAACGGTAGTTTTCCTTTTCAGCTGACATTGGTTTACTTCTAGGTATGAATTGAAATTAGTTGCACCTTGGAAATTAGTTACTAAACCATATTTACAATTAATTTTATAACTGTAGATCGGTTAGGTTGTTATACATGGTATCAGAGCTACCAGGTTCGACACTGAACCTCGGGCTCAACATGCAGACTTAGAAAACTAAATCAATCGTTGATGTTATGCCAGGATGGTGTTGATGCGTCAGACACCTCGGAAGAAGGTTCGTGACCCGGTATCTGTTCGGATGTGGAAGATCAGACTATCATATGATTACTCAGACTGTTCTCTCCCATCAGATACAGAGACAATGGTTGAAGCCATAAAAAGACTCCGACAGGAGAGGAAGAAATGGACGGCCTTGGGAAAAGAAAAAGTGAAAGTCAAGATATTGACTAAAATGGTTAAAGCCAACACATTGAAGTCTAACAAACCAAAGACCCAACCTGAAACAATAAAGGAAAAACAAGTTCCAACTTCGGGTTACAGACCTCTTCCGTACATAGAGCTTCACAAACAGGAGGAGCCTAACACTGATAGTGAAACTGAACCTTGAATTAAAAACCAAAGCTAAATATGGAATGATAAACAATATGTAGACCTTGTCATGAACTATCACAGGAGTGGTAGAAAATTTTGTACTATTATGAAATGAAACTATCACAGGATGTGATAGAGAATTTTGTATAGACCTATCACAGGATGTGATAGAGAAATTTTGTATTATTTATGTAAAGATCAATCACAGGGAGTGATGATCCATATTCAGTTAATATATAAAATTTTGTTTGCATCAATCCGATTTGGTGAATTACTTCTTTAATTCAAAACGACTTGATTGAATGAGTTATGCAAAAGAAACATAAGTGTAAATTATGACATAAAAATAAAATAAAATTTAGCAAACAAATAAAGACTAATTAGAGCCATTAATGTATATCAGGATATCATCTTAATGGAAAATTCCGGATATGGATTGGGGGAGGACCAAAATAATAACCCCATGGCCAAGCTGGACCAATTATTAGCCTTGATGAATGCAACTCAGAGTCGAATAGCTAACTTGGAAAGAAAAGTGGAAGGACATCACGTGACAAGTGATGAAAGAACAGAAAACCAAAGTGAACAGCAAGGGGAAACTTCAAAAACCTTGACTCTAGAACACAAGAAAAGTAGATTGGCTGATGAACTAGCCAAGGACATGAAGAAAATTAAACCTCCTAAGTTTGAGGGTTCCGTTTCGAGGGATACTGCGGAGGCGTGGTTGACAGAAATGGAGAAATATTTTGAATTGAGGGATTATTCTAATAATTCAAAGGCCGCATGGGCAGCCTATTAGCTGGCAGGAGAGGCTGCCACCTGGTGGGAGAACAAAAGGGCAGAAATGGGGATGATAGCAGCGGAGGTGTCTTGGGAGCAATTTGTACGATTATTTCGACAAAGGTGGCTTCCACAAACGTACTACGATCAGAAGCTATTGGATTTTGAAAACTTGAGGCAAGGATCTCTGTCAGTTAATGAATTTTGGGAGAAATTCACTCGATTGCTTAAGTATGTTCCCCAGTATCAACAGGATGAAAACTTTCGGGTTCGAAAGTTTATAATGGGACTGAATAACCGAATAGGAGGCCCTGTGGATGTACTAGCTCCTCGAACAATGGATGAGGCCTATGAAAAGGCAGTTCGGCAAGAACATAGATTGAAGAAAGATGACTCTTTCCGGGACAAGAAGCGCAACAAAGGCAAGTGGGAGCTGTCTCATCAAAATTTCAAAAAGAAGGGTCACAAGAACAACAGGTTTGAAAACAAGAGAGAAAAGGAATAATTTCAATAATAACAAGAAAGACGAAAACACTGCCAATAAGGGATCAAAAAAGAAAGGACCACCAGGGGGGTGTTTTAATTGTGGAGGCGAGCATTACGCCAATCAGTGCCCACACAAGAATCAGCAAGGACAGCAGCAGCGAAAACCTTTACCGTCCCAACAAACGGTATTTCAACAAAGAATTCATGCAGCAGTGGACAACTGACAAGCTGAGTATCAAGCCACCCCTATAGAGACTCCAGGTATGCTATATGGAAATCCCATAACCATACTAATTGACACCGGAGCCACAGAAATTTTTATATCTCCTAAGTTATTGCATAAATTTCCTAAAAGAACTGGGTATATGGCTAAATCTTGGACTGTAGAATATGCTAATCAGACGAGAGCTCGGGTAGAGCAGTGTCTGTTTGAAGCAAGGATAGAACTTCCAGGCTTCGCCACAGAGGTTAACCTTTATGTGGCGCCTCTGGGTTCCTATGATGTAATCATTGGAATGAACTGGCTAAGGGAACATAGGGCAAGGGTAGATTGTTATGCAAAAACAGTAGAATGCTTGGATGACCTAGGAAATCCTACAATGATACAAGGGGTGCAACGAAAAGTTAAGGTGCAACAAATATCAGCTATGCAGCTCAAAAGAAACAAGAGGAAGGGATGTCAGATATTCGCGGTCAAAATGGAAGAAGTTAGGGAATACAAAGAAAATACCTACTTTGACGATATGATAATGCAAAACCGAAGCCGAGAAGAAGAAATGGAGATAGATCCCAAGGAAGAAACATTTGCTTAAAAGTATCCCTATCTTCGGGAATATCAAGACGTGTTTCCTGAAGAATTGCCTGGGTTACCTCCGAAGAGGGTGTTTGATTTCACCATTGACTTGGTCCCCGGAGCCGAACCAGTCTCTAAGGCACCTTATCGAATGACTACTATGGAATTGATGGAGTTAAAGACACAACTTCAGGAATTGCTAGATAAGGGCTTGATACGACCTAGTGTTTCACCCTGGGGTGCTCCAGTGATATTTGTAAAGAAGAAGGATGGAACCTTACGTCTATGTATAGATTACAGAATGCTGAACAAGCTTACGATCCGGAATAAATACCCTTTACCTTGTATAGATGACCTTTTTGACCAAATGAAAGGGGCAGCAGTGTTCTCTAAAATAGATTTAAGGTCAGGGTATCATCAACTTAGACTGAAAGAAGGGGATATTCACAAAACAGCTTTCAGAACCAGATATGGACATTACGAATTCACAGTTTTACCTTTTGGACTCACCAACGCCCCAGCTACATTCATGAATCTAATGAACAGTATATTCAAAGAATGTTTAGACAAGTTTGTTTTGGTTTTCCTGGATGACATACTCATCTATTCCAAAAATGAAGAAGAGCACCTTCGACACCTTCAAATAGTCCTTCAACGGTTGAGAGAGAATAAGCTATATGGAAAATTATCGAAGTGTACCTTTTTCCAGAAGGAAGTGCAGTACCTAGGACATATAATCTCTGCTAAAGGAATTGCCGTAGACCCTGCAAAAATAGAAGCAATAGTGAATTGGCCAAAGCCTAAAAACGTTCATGAAGTCAGAAGCTTTATGGGTTTAGCAGGCTATTACCGAAAATTTGTCAAAGATTTTTCTAGAATTGCTCACCCTATTACATCCCTTCAAAGAAAAGGAAGAAAGTTTGAATGGACAGCAAAGTGCCAAGAAGCATTTGACGCCTTAAAGGAAAAATTAACCACCGCACCAATTTTGATTGTGCCCGATCCAAATGGACATTTTGTAGTGATAACAGATGCGTCCGGAGACGGACTAGGGGGAGTATTAATGCAGGAAGGAAAAGTGGTGGCCTATGAATCTAGGAAACTAAAACAGTATGAACAAAATTATGCACCACATGATCTAGAATTATCGGCAATTGTGCATGCCTTGCAAATGTGGCGACATTATCTACTTGGGAAGACTTTCGAGCTTAAGTCAGATCATCAGGAGTTGAAATACCTATTTACCCAACCCAACCTAAATGCACGACAAAAAAGGTGGATGGAATTAATTTCCGACTACGACTTCGAGATCAGCTGTATTAAAGGTAAGGAGAATAAAGTAGCCGATGCCTTGAGTCGGCGAAGACACATAACTGCTATAGCAACTATCAGTACAGATTTTAGAACGCAGGTTCTACAAAAACTGGAAGAGGATGACTACTATAATCAAGTTCGGAAAGCTCTTCTTGCAAACTCACTGGACTCAAATTATGAGGGATTCCAGATAGAAGAAGATGGGCTTTTGAGATTTAAGGGCAGGATGTACATTCCAAATTCATCAGAATTAAGGAAAACAATTTGGAAAGAAACTCACCGCACCATATTCAGGCCATCCCGAAATAACCAAAATGTTGGCAGACGTGAAACCACTATATTTTTGGAAAGGAATGAAGAAGGATGCAGCCAGATTTGTCGCAGGATGCTTCGAATGTCAGAAGGTTAAAGCTGAACATCAACATCCAGCAGGGTTATTACAACCTCATAACATACCAGATTGGAAGTGGCAAATTATAAGCATGGATTTTGTACAAGGGTTACCAATGACTAGAAATAGACATAATACTATATTAGTGGTAGTCGACCGACTCACCAAGGTGGCACATTTCATACCAGGAAATTTGACAGATGGGGCTTCCGCAGTTGCACGAAAATTTGTGCAAGAAATATTTCGTCTACATGGAGTACCAGAGAAAATCATTTCCGACAGAGATGCCAGAATAACTTCTAGATTTTCGCAGACATTATTTTCTGCATTAGGAACACAATTAAATATCAGTACAGCTTATCACCCTGAAACAGATGGCCAAACAGAAAGGGTTAATCAGATCTTAGAAGACCTGCTGAGAATGTATTGTATGGATCAGCAACATAAGTGGGAGGAATATTTACCTTTGGTAGAATTTTCCTAAAATAATTCATATCAGTCAGCTATTAAAATGGCACCATTTGAAGCTCTGTATGGCAGAAAATGCAGGACCCCTATCAGTTGGAACAGGTTAGAAGACAGGATTATTTTAGGGCCAGAGATGCTCCAAGAAATGGAAGAACAGGTCAAGTTAATTAGGCAGAGGTTGAAAGAAGCTAATGATCGCCAAAAGAGTTATGCTGATGCAAAGCAAACTCCAAGATAGTTTGTAGTGGGAGACATAGTTCTCTTGCGTGTTAAACCACATAAGAGCTCTATTAAATTTGGAAAGACTTCAAAGCTTGCCCCAAGATACGTGGGACCTTTTGAAGTACTGGAAGTAATCAATCCAGTGGCTTACAGAATTTCTCTACCACCAGCTCTCGCCCGATTGCACAATGTGTTTCATGTTTCCTACCTTACGAAATATTTTGTCAATTTTGAGCATATGATTGATTGGAAATCCTTGCAAGTGCACGATCCAGGGGTGATTACTATAGAACCAATTCAAGTACTCGAGACGCGTAAGCTACGCTTACGTAACTGTGAGGTGCTTCAATGTAAGGTCCAGTGGGATCAGTACTCAGAAGAGAGCGCCACCTGGGAGGACTATGAAGAAGTCCTTCAGAATTTTCCTTATTTATTTTCAAACCCTATTAAGTTTTGAGCATAGATTAGTATTTATAAATAAATAATCATCGAGGATGATGATCCTTAAGGGGAGGAGTATGTTACATTCCCCAAAGACTCAATATGTTGTGAAAAGACTCATGGATGTTAATATTGTTATTTTAACTGCCTTTCATGTGAACTTGAAGTAAAGGATTAAATAATTGTTTTGTTTTGGTGACTGGAAATGTTAATGAGAATGTTTATTTAAAAAAATGCGAATGTATTGGATGATAATGTTGATGATGATATTATATGTGTTATGAATTAATGCACTAAGAATGGTCTAACCTTAATTTCCGATGTCAAGTGGATGCAGGACCGACATAGTACGAAGGAAAAAGGGACTATCATCAAGGAGAGGATGCAGTCGACAAGGATCTAATGTCATCAAGCTCTGGGTTGTGTAAGACCGCACAAAAATATAACCTTGGCCTTGGTAAATGAGTATTGAATATTAAAGTCGAAATTAAAATAAATTTTACTTAGCAAAGGTAATTTAAAATAAATAATACAATTGCAAATACTTAAACATTAAAAGTTCAAATTATAATAATGGAAGAGCTTTTGCATTAAAAAGCTTTGGTAACGCATTTCCTTTTGAGGAACCGGTGGAGGTCATGCGAGGGAAGGAAACAGAACACCCGCCATCATCTGTCGTTGGAAGAAAACGCCTGCCATTCAAGAGCCATGACGAGAATTCATGCAGGCAATCTTTTAAACGTTAGTTCTTGCATCGAAATCTCATTCTTCTTCATCTTTGGGGAATGGTCTTTATATTGGGAATATGATAACGGGGAAATTCTTCTTCCTTCTCAGCTTTCGTTTTTAATCAAATCTTTCCTCAAAAACAGAAATCTTCTTCCGCCATAGCTAGGGTTCCTTTGTTTCTTTCTCTCGTCACTGGAGTATCTTCTGCAAAATTTCTTGCGACCTTTCCGCGCCAGGAGTTTTACCCTAGATCAATATCCTTCATCTCAATCTATCTCTGGTTAGTGCGGGGTTCTTCTTGGAATCGGGCTGAGGAGAAATCCACGCGCCATTGGCAGTTGATAATCAAGCAAGGCTCTACTTCATTTTCCTTCCTGACGCGGCCAGGCACGTTTCTGCTTCTCTTTATGTTTGCCTTTGAATATACCCGACATTGCAGGAAAAGAGCTTAAACGTAGTTTATTTTATCTATTGAATGAAATGCGTATTTTTCTCTTTTGTGTTGAACACAGGAATCGTAATATGATAAGGGAATTCCATTATTCTTTGGCAGTTGCTATCTTTCTTAAATGTATATCCTGTAGGGATTCACCTTGAATTTGTGTATTGTTTTGCTGCTCTGTATCTGTATGACTCTTCCTCTGTATCCGGCATTTCTGAACTTGAACAATCCAGCCGATTAAATTCTCTCAACTCCATTCTGTTTCCAGAACCATTGAAACCTTTTTGGAAACTAAATACAGATGATTTTTCTTTGTTTCATGCCCTCGACTTATAGTCACTAGTATCAAGCTGAAGCTCGCTTAACCGCTAACTACGTTGCAGTAGTATCTTACTCTGATGATAATATACTTTTCATTCTGAGTTTTCCTGTTATGAATTACTGTTAAAAATGTCAGTTTGACAACGTCATGTAGACTTCTACACTCAATTAAGCCTCCTGATACTCGTATGATATCACTTTGTCAAATTCTATCTTACTGGTCTGACCTGGTTGGTGTATAATTTCAGACCTGAACCTTATGCTGATTCTGAGATTATAAACGAGTTCTTAATCCAATCTGGAACCTTTTTCTTTTCTTTCTTTTCGCAACATCAGTAGATCTTCTTAAGGAAGGGATCCATCTCTAAGATAACAGTAAACTGTTGGATTATGAACCTAGAGTATTTTTGCTCGTTATCAAATTAATTGAATAAGAAATCAAACCCTGAAGTAGTCGTGTCGAGCAAGGGTGTACACTGACGGCACAGCAGTGCTAATAGAGTCGGCACAGTAGTGCCAGAAAACAAATATAAATCCTTGGCCAAAGTAGATGCCAGTTAGGCAGAAGTCAGTATCCTTGTACCAGATTTACCCTGGTCAGATTGATCCTTCGGACAGGGGTAACCTGCAGAAGAGGGATCGACCAATAGTATAGGTGCATGGACACCAGGCTCAGAGACATGATGACACCAGATCCTTGTTGATTACCTCGTGAAGGGCCGGGTTTCTTCATTTGAAGAACACGGGAAGACCAGTAGGTCTTGGTTGGGCGGAAAAGCCCTTGATGATAAACCCCTTTTTCCAAATGATGAAATAGTTCATGAATCACTGGATGAAGATGATGATGTTAGTAACAAACTCCTTGTACTCCATTCCAGGTATTGCTCGTCCAATTATAATTTCTTTATTTTTGCAGCAGTGTATTCATTGAAATATTAGTTGATGAAATGGTAAATGGTAAATACAGTTTGTTAGTTATTTCCATTTGAATAAATGCTGAATTATTTTTAAAATAGAATATATATATTTATGCAAACCCTAGTTTGATAGTTTCCAGTTAAATCTTTTGAAAACGGTAGTTTTCCTTTTCAGCTGACATTGGTTTACTTCTAGGTATGAATTGAAATTAGTTGCACCTTGGAAATTAGTTACTAAACCATATTTACAGTTAATTTTATAACTGTAGATCCGTTAGGTTGTTATATAAGCTGCACTTCTACATTATTAACAACTCCTATAACGTTGACTTCCCTAGAATCTGTTGCATAACATTTACCATAAGACTTGGAAACCTTCAAGCCCAACTAATTCATGACCTCAAGTGGCATAGCATTGCTTGAAGCTCCAAAATTCAACATGCAATTATGGACCAACCACCCTTCTATCAGCAAGGAGGTGAAAATGGATTAACAATTGTTTGACCACTCATAAATACCATGCCAAGGTAGACCTCAAGTACCTCTTGAGTGTTGACTTCAACAATTGCATCATCATTGGAATCACTCAGAGAATTAATACAATGGCAAAATGTGGTTGGAGCATTGAGGTATAACAAGGCTCTCTCTTTATGCTCAGGGATTCTAAGTAACTCCCTCAATGGTATTTGGACCTTGATTTGATTTTGAGGGCCATGTCAATGGGGACATATTCTAGGAAAGAACTGGACGAAGGTATAGGTATGGTAGAAGTATTAGGGCTAAAAGGCATTACTTGACCACTAGTGGTGATAACCTTTTCATTGATGACATTTCCAATTCCTTTAGTTGTATCTTGCCCTTCAGGTGATGCTTTCTTTGTCTAGATTGGCTTGCCACCAACCTCAAATCACTTTAGGATTTTCATCATTGCTTTTTTGTACATTTGCATGTTTATTCTTGGAACATACCTTTTTTGCATAGAGTTTTTTGACATGGATAATCTTTTATTTTGTGTTGGCTTTTCTCCAATCTTGTTCACACTCTTTTTTGCATTGTCTTTGTTCATAATTGCAATGTCTATTTTTCGCTTTCTTTTATCCACTAAGGTAGTCAATACTTCTCGTATAACTGTATTTCCAATGTCATTTTTGGTATTTTCTTGTCTACCTTTAAGTTGATACTCACTTTGCACTCGCAAGATGGCTGCATCAATAAGAGCCTTAATGTCTTCAATTGAATGTTTTGCTCTTTTGTACCTTTGTTAAATGAGTTCCTTAAGATGTTTGAAATCGTGCTTTGGCAACTCATACTGAACTTGATAGCCGTCATGATCGTATTGAAAGAATTCATCACATTCATATGCATCAAGCTAGTCCATATCAACATCTTCATAATACACTAGGGTACCATCTTGACTGGGGAATTCTTTCTCTTCCAAAAGTGCAATTGCAACAACACACTTTACTGGATCATGAGGCAAATAGCATGTTTCACACCATAGTGAATCATCTTGGACATTCACATGATCCTTCCTCAATGGATCAAGGGTATTTTTGTCTTAGTGTCTTGAATTCCCTTGTCTAGGAATCATTTGTTTATTATTTTGCCCCAGTCTTTTAGACCAATCAGTATTGTGAGGCCTATTATGTAACCTCTATCCCTCATTGAAGTGTGTATCAGCATTGTTAGAAGGTAACCTTTTCTCATTTCTTGTAACCCTATAGGATAGATCCTTCATTGCACCCATCAGCTTATCAAGCTTATCCTCAATTTTAAGAGGTTTATTTGAGGTGCCTAAATCTAGCCTTAAAATCCTTACATCAACTCTTTTGACATATTTTCCTTATTTTCTCTTAAATTACTTTCTATGTTGATAGCTACAATATAAGCTTCTCTCAAAGTCTAAGGATTCTTGTCACAAAGGCAATATCCCAATTTAGAATCAAATGCTCCACAATGGATAACCAAGAACATTGATTCATTAGGCCTCAAATTAGGAGGCACCTTCCTCATTGTCATGACAAATCTACTATTAAAATCAACAACAGTCTCATTCACCCCTTTTCCAATAGTTGTTAACTCATGAATTGCAAAATTGGGGTCAACCCTTTCCCTATATTGTAATCTAAAAACCCTCATAAATTCCTCCCATGAGTCTTTGTTGTTCTCCGAAAGAATTCTACACCATTCTTTTGCGCTCTCTTCCATAGATTACACAAACAATTTCATCTTGACATCTTTGTCTTTAATTCCATTTTCATCGATAACATTGATGAAACGTTTGAGGTGTTCTTCCCTAGTGACAACACTCTTACCCTAGAATTTTAGCACCTATCCCCTAATTTCATTGGGTATCTGATTGGGATAATCAAGGATACCATAAAACTCCATCTACCTATATCTTTACATTTCTAAGGGTTGTCTTAGTGGTGGGAATCTCTAAGTTTGTCTTCAAAATTGGGCCCTCACACTTGGTCGATTATTGAGTTGTTGGTTATGTTATTGATTAGGTATCTATTGATTGGGAACGTTTGGAGCATAATTTAGTTTTTCTATTGGGCATTATGGGCAAGTTGTGCTTATTGCAACTCAATTTGAGCTTAAAGTTCTTGTTGCCTTTGCTTGAGGTAATCAATCAAATATATTATCTGATCAACTTATCTATCCCTACACTCATTATCTAATTGTGTGGCTGCATTAGCATCATGGAATGTAGGATCTTGCTCATAATTAGTTCTATGTGATGAGATAAGGTAACTAGGGTCTAAACCCATTCTTGTGGTTCTTACATGTGGAGGATTGGGTAGATTCATATCTAGAGTATGTGCCTCATAGGATATATTTCTATTTGTTCCACCTATATTTATTTCATTTCTTAGCATACCATATTCATGTCTACAATTTCTCCTACCTTGTTGTCATCCTGCTCGTGTTGTTATATCTTTGTCTTTTGAGTTGCAAACTGGTTTTGGGTTTGACGAGAACAAATTCACCACTCTACACTTAGAAGAGACAAACTTTCTTTTATTAGTAGAAATCTTCAAAATATCATCCAAAAACTTATCTACCCAATAACAGTACCATGATGTTGGTGTAAGTTGACAGGCTGCCAGCTTACACACAAACAAAGTGAATAAAAATCAGGGTCTTCAATATACAAGGGCCTTCAAAATATGAGTTGGAGTACAACCTTCACAGCAATAGCAAATTACATCCCTAACAACGATCAATACACTATCCCCGACAACAGCGCCATTCTTTTGGGTCCCAAAATAGCTACTCACACTCTTAGAGGAATCCATTTGCTTCAAGGCCAAGGAAATGTCGTTCTAAAGGGGGAATGATCAGCTCATCAACATAATGTGGGTGATTTAAGACTAATTACTAAGAGTGACTATTCTCTCCTTCACTTTAGGCTCAACTAAAGATAAACAAACTGAAATTAGTACCCAATGTATGCCTGTCTCAAAGGTTGTCACTAGACCAAAGACTAACCTACTGCACATAAAACCTCTTTTTAAGCTAATAAAAACATCATCGCACAAAGGCAAGATGAAGGTATACAAAACATGATTCCTTAGGCTAATAACTTTTATGGCTCGCTATAGATGCTTCCCTAGATGAATCGTTGAATCATGAGGTGCATACAAGCTACTAAACTACTAGTGAAAGATGCTTATCATTTTGAGAGTATGGTCGATCATGAACTTGTAGGACCAGTGCCTAATCCAATGGGTTACAATCACAGTTTACTAAGAGAAAAAACACATTAAAATCGCAATAGAATATGAGGTATGCATATACATACATCAAAGATATCATATCAAGCAACCGAACATACTTAATAATCCATCTCCAAACTACAAAAATCCATATGGGATAAACAAAAGACCATTACAGAGATTGCAATGACTTAAAATATTGTAACATTTATCAAATCCTTATTACAATCATACCAGCAAATGTGGCAAGGGGAAATCCTAAGCTAGAATGCTGTCGCAATTCATCACATAGAAGTTCCCATGAAGATCTACAAATGGCAATGGAGACATTCATTAGAGACATCAATTACAAATTTAAAAACTCCTTGTGATTTACAAAATGTGCTACTCTATAGGAGACTAGACTTGTAGGAATTGAAACCCTAGACAGTCCTCAAAACATGCAATCGTGTGAAATTTAGAAATGATTGACCCTTTTTCTAGAGAAAAAATTGTATATATAGCATATTGCTTGGTCGCTCAATTGCTTGTGAGAATTCAATGAAGAACAAGAAGTCAAAATTGTGGCATGCAAGTCAAATGAAATCTCATGGAATCCATGAATTGGATGATTTGGAGCTTGCATGTGTCATGTCCCCTTTTTAATTGATTTATTATGGAAGAGACATTATCCCATTTCAAATATTTTCCTTGGGCTAAGGTATGAAAATTGAGAAATAATCATATGTAAAATATGAATATTGGGTCCTGAATCATTTATTATTTATTATTTTTAATAAAAGGGGTCAAATAATTAATTTAATATTATTATTTTGGAGTATCTTCCTGTTGTGACCATTTCACACATCGCCCCATTGCAAATGGGGACCCCCTGTTTTTGCTTTTTGCCTCGGTGTTGCAACTGCTTATCACTTGTCTTTTTACAATGAGGTCATCATTTTGAGGGTTCCAAGTCAGTCTTTTTGCAAGTCATTTGAGCCAAGTCAATAATCCATGCTTGAATCAAAGCCTAAACATCACAGAAGTGCTCAGAGGGCCCAAGAAACGAAGATCGCCTATGCATTCGGCCAATTCTGACACTTCCTATTTTTTAGGGAATCTGCTTTTTCGCTTTTTTTCATTTTTGGCATTTTTGAACCAAACGAGGTTCCCTATTTTTTAGGGTTTTGCTTTTTCTATTTTTAGAAAGTTTCTATTTTTGGAAGAGTCTCGAATTCCAAAAATCCACTCAGAAGTTCGAAAAACTTGATAGAACTCTCAGAAAATCAAAGAGAAAATTGAAAAATCTGGAAAAATCAGCAGAAAGCATGAGAAAATCAGACTGAAAGTATCAAATTCTGGAAAAATCAGTCCAAAATCAATCAGATCTGAGCAAAAAATCACTGAAAAATCAACCCAAAAAGAGTGAAATTCATGAAAATCTGGCTAAGTCTGAGAAATTCGCCACCATGAAGGTGGTCCTTGAAAGGAGGGACGAAGGAAGGAATATCTAGAGGTCTTTGAACTCCGCCCAAGCCTTGAGGGGTTAGGAAAACACCCTTGGAAGTCCGCCACACACTTGCCAAAAGGTTGGAAAGTCTGCCTAGGCACATGGGAGAGAAAAAAGTTGAAAATTTCACTAAGTATTGGTGCCTAGTACAAGAGCCTAAAAGGGTGGAAAATCGAAATTTTGGCTAAGTGTTGTAACATTTCCAAGAGATAAAGTGTTAAGATAAGTGCTAAAAGGTTTGGAAGTCCGCCATGTTCAAAGAGATGATGTCCAAGACCATAGAAAGTCCGCCCTCACCTTATCCAAGTGCTTGGAAAGTCCGCCATGGTCTATGAAGGGAGAAAATTACGATTTTTGCTAAGTGTTTGGTGCCTAGTCAAGAGAAATTCGAAAATTTGCCTAAGTATAGAGGCCTAAAGGATGAAAAATTGAGATTTTTGGCTAAGTGTTATGACATTATCAAGAGGTGAAGTGCTAAAGTTTGAAACGCAAGTGCTATGGAAAGTTCACCATACCTTGAGGAAAGATGGAAAAGACTTAGGAAAGTCGGCCTGGGACATGGCAAAGAATAAAATGAAGTTCGCCTAGTATGAAAGAAAGAAGGATTAAAAAATGTGCCTAAGTATGGATGTCTAGAGGAAAGTTGATAAAATTGGCCAAGTATACAGAGGAAAATGCACATGGCAAAGAGGCAGGAAAGTCCACCTTTTGGCTAAGGAAGATAAAAATTGGTCAAGCATCATGGAATTTCGCCTAAGGAAGACATCCAGACAAAGACTTTGCCTAGAGAAATTCGTCCGAGCAAGAAAAAAATTGACTTTGGCAAGAGAAAATGAGCTCAGTGCAATTAAAAATTCGCCATGGCAGGGAAAAATAAGGATCTGGCATAACAATTATCGACAGAATGGCTAAATTTTTGGCTTGGCTGGACGAAATTGGGAATAAAATTGGAAAATAAACTTTTAGCCAGAGAAAAATGAAGAGAAGATCGAAATAGCCATGGGTCCAGCACGAACGGGTTGGAAATAAATTAAAATATTTTAATATTTTAATAATTTATTTCCAAATACTTAAAATGCCTTGGACAAAATAATGGATGGAAAGGCAAGCTTCAAGTCCGCCCAAGGTGAAGATGTCCAGCATGAAGCAAAGTCTACCCAAGGATGGATGTCCAAGACAAGTGCAAAGTCCACCTGGAGAAGTGTCCAAGACAATCCAAAATCCGCCCTCAATCATGATGGAAAATATTCTAAGGCATGAAGTGCCTAGAAGGGAGATGAAAAATGGCAAGCTTAGTGGAAAGTCCGACCTATCTCTTGGCAAGAAATCTCTAAGTCTGCCTTACCTTGGGAAGATAAATGGAAAGAAGTTCTCAAAGTCCGCCATGCATCAAGGAGACAATGTCAGACACATCATAAAGTCCGCCATGCACTTGTCCCGGGCTTGATGAAGTCCGCCCAGCCAAGGAAACTCAAAGAATTGGCTAAGTAAAAAATTCAAAAATTTGGAAAGGCACCAGTGAAGTCCGACCTTGCTCAATGGGTGGGCGGCACAGGAAAGTCTAACTTTGCCCAAGCACATCATGTCCAAACCTTTACAAAGTCTGACTTTGCTTGGAGAAGGTATGTCTGAGCATCCATAAGATCCGCCAAGTACAATGGCAAACATGATGCAAAGTCCGACCTGGACCAAGAAAAGAAATGTCAATGTTGAGAAAGTTCGCCCCAGTGTAAGAGAAAAGGTGGTAAGCACTAGAGAAAGTTCGACTTCTCCCTAGAGATGTTTGTCCAAAGTGGCTTGAAGTCTGACTTAGGCCGAGAGAGAAAACATCCAAGCTCATGTGAAGTCCGCCCAAGGAGAGGATGAGAAAATTGGCTAAAACTCAAAAAATTGGCTAAGTGTTGATACCTTGGGGAGAAGAATTCACTAAGTGTTGGACAGAAAACAGGAAGGATGAAGAGGAGTAAAGAGGAAATGAATAAAATCCTTGTCCAGAGATGGAATTTGACCTACATAGCACAAGCCAAATTCAGAATTGAAGGCAAATCCACAGGCAAAGTTCGTTCAAGCATGGTGTTGAATGGTCCAGATGAAGATGTTACAAAATGAACCTGAATAGCCAAAATTTGGCTAAGTCTGGGAAATACTTCACAGAGGAAATTCCAATTTCCTCCATTGTGGCAAAAGCACAGAGGCATTATTCTCCAAATTCTAGGCACTTGAAAGAAGCAATCGAGACAACTTCTTGAGGGATTTCATCTCCTGAAGAATTAAAAACAAGCTTCCACTCAGAATCAGATGGTGACAAGGAGAGTGTTCCAAACATATCTCCATACTTAGACAATTTCTCGACACGAATTGGAGAATTCAGAGAGGAAATCCAAAGGAATAACATCAACCCAGTTCAAGCAGGAGGAATTTCAAAGCAACCAACTTCAAGTCCAGACACCTACTCCAAGGGGAGACTTCCAGACCTCAAAGATTCCAGTACAGGCAAGAAGAAGAAATCAAAGTCTCAAAAGGAGCTCCAAGATCTAAGCTAGGAAGGAACAAGCGCAAAGGACAAAGTCATCGGCAAGGAAAATATTCTAAGGCAAGCACGTGGAAGAGAAAAGAAGCGACCAAGGAAGGCATCCAACACACTGAGGTGGCGCCTCGTCATCTTCCAACCAATCAAATTGTTCTGAATCAACATGCAACAACTTTCTATTTTATTGTTGATTTATATTTAGCAAAAAGGACAAGTGTCCTCGAATGTAATTTTCTCATTGGTCGAAAGTGACAAACCCTAATTAGGGTTTTATTTTGTAATCTCGGCCGTTGATTTGAAATCAATCTTGGCCATTGAATTGTAATTGGGAAGCCTATAAATTGAGCTCGCCCCCTCATTTGTAAAGTGTGGAGACAGATATGAGATTGTTGCATTGAGACTATTTCGAATAATAAAAGCTCTTATGCATGATTTGCTTTGAATAACTTTTATTGTCAAATAGTAAGCGAGGTTGCATATCTTCTTCCGCCATAGATTAAAGTTAGAATTAGATTACATAGAATTTTCTTTCGAAAGTTGGTTAAGTGAATGAGAGATTGATAGTACTGATTCAATGGTGAAGTCATGCTCATACTTTCTTCGAATGGATGATTTGCATTCGATGCGTAAAGTTAGCCTGAGCTTGTAATCGTGGAAGCTTAACTTCAGCCTCATTCGAGGTTTGAAAATCATTATCACACCCCTTGAAGATTGCACCCACTTTGCGTATGTTGTCCTGCAGGAGGCGAAACAGAGTGTGGTTTATTCCCTTCACCGAATCTTATTGTCTCTTGAATTCTTAGGCATAGAATAGATTCTCTAAACCCTTATCCTTTTGCCATTTTTTTTAGATCCAACTTGAAGTCCTAATTGAGAAGCCTTTAATGATAAACTCGCCTAAGTCCCAAACTTGTGAAAATTCCTTTAAACGTAAGTCCCCTTGTTTATTACCAGCAAATCACAACGCCCATTGAGCTTATCCACACATCAAGACCTAACAAAAGAAACCTTGGAATCGCCATATGATCTTCTCGCAATCTTAGCATACGTGGTGGTTTTTCAAGAGAGGATAGAGTGTCTTTGGACATTTTATTCTGTGTGTTCGGTGGATGATAAAACGTACACCAACACTTCCCAAGGAAGGGCGTGGGATTTCTTATGAGGAGGTTTGTAACCTCCAAGTTTAGGTGGCAATCAATTATTAGTAAATTCTTTGGCAACTCTTATGACAACTTGCACATGGGGAGTTGTTTAATTTTGGTCAAGAATATTGCAACAGACAAAATGGTGTGATTTTTTGGAGGGAAAATGATGAAAGTAATATTATTTCATTTATTTTTCCAAAAGGGGGGTGTTTGGATTTGGCTCTCTATTTATTTGCAGGCAAAGTCACATTTCAGGAACTTTTTGCTATTTCATCTTCACAATTTCTTCATTGTATGAACTCAATGTTCTACAATATCCTTCGATGGACGAAAACCTAAAGAGGATTGCAACTTGTGGATGGAAACCCATGATTTGTAGGAGTCAAAGGACGAAACCTCTTTGATTCAGGAGGCATTCTCATTCAGGGAGTGCAACCAAGCTTCACACAATTGCAGTTTCAGCTAGTTTTGTTGGTGTGTTTGTTTGCAAGTGTGGGAGTGCAATTTGGTTTTAGTTTGCTATGGGTGTTGCTGCTGTTGTGTGGAGCGTTGTTGATGGTTGTTTCATTCCTTTCTATATTTCCCACAAGTTAGATCAATCATCTTTCAAGTGGGTTTGTTTGGTAGTGTTTGTGAGTGCAATTTGTAATAGATTTTGGAGCTGTTATTCCAAATTTGTCTTTGTTATTGTGTGGACATTTTTCTGGTGTTTCTAGCATCTTCGATCAGTTCTATTGTGTAGCCTCCTTTTGTGCTTTGTGGGTGAAATTTGGTAATGTAGTATTCAAATATGCATTGAATAATTCACCCGATTTGTGTAGAAATTATTTTAGTTCCAGATTTGTTGTTGCTATTGCTTTTGGTATTTTGACTGTTATAGCAGTCCATATTCATGTAAAAATCATATTCAAAGTATATGATATATATAAGTTGCAAGAGTTTTGAGCTTTTTCGGTACATCGGTAGTGTTGACTAGCTAGTTTAACTTTAATGTAAAATTTGTGAAAATTGATCATTAATATTCTCAAGTCTGAAAACTAATATTAAAATTCCAGTTGGCTTATTACAGCATGAAGATCATCAAAAATTGGAATTCAACTACCGCATTCATGGAAATCTAGACTTCTCCATCATCCATCGTTGAAATTGCATGTAGATCCATGCCCTCAAGATGGGCAATGGTTTTCTCGTGGGAAAAACCTCTACAAGAGGTTAGAACAAGAGATGTTGGGTTTCATTGTAAGACTAGAGGTCAGGACTGGACATGGAGATAGAAGTTTGAAAGTCCACTAAAACTTTACAAATGGATGAAGTGAGCAAAAGAAGTGATTTGGAAGAAATGTGGGGAGGCAAAACTAAAGGTCAAGACAAGATGTCCAAATGGAAGACTAGAAGTTCGGAAGACAACTTGAACTTCTACATAGGAAGAAGCGATCAACAAAATCATTGGAACACTTTGCCAAAACCCAATGCAAAACTAGAAATTGAAGGTGGAAGTCAAGATAAGACATTGGAATGGAAGTTTGAAAGTCCATTAAAAATCTGTTGGAAAAGGAGTGGAGGGAATGCGGGAAAATGTGGAAGGATGAGGGGCGCGAGGTGGCACTGAAGGCCAAGAATAGACATGACATTGGAAGTCCGAAAGTCCATCAAAATTTCACAAATGGATGAAAATAAGTGAGTTGAGGATGTGAAAAACATGCAGGGAAAGGATGTAGAAATAGAAGTAGAAATATCCCAAAGTCCAAAGGAATTTCGCATGACAAGACGAAATGAGTAACAAATCCATTAGGAGTTTTTGCGAGAATTTGATGTAGAAATAGCAATTGAAACTTGAAAGCGGAGGTAGAATTGGATGAAGTTCAAATAAACCCCGCAAGAACACAAAAAAGAGGCAAAGAGAAAGGGGTAGAAGACGGAAATGGACCAAAGGTCATGAGGTCAGGAGATCAAGAGGTGAAGGGAAGACAGTAGAAGTCCACAAGAACTTTGCACGAGGGATTAGAAAGGATGTGGGGAAAACATGCAAAACCAGCAAAGGGAAGTGGAGGTAGAACTAAAGGAAGTTTACATTTTGGAAGTGCAACATAATTCTGCAAAAAGGGAACTAAATGAAATCCAAGAAATGATTGGGGAACTAGAGGTTTGGATGTCAAGAAGTGGAAATGGAAGACGGAAAAAGTTTGTCAAAACTCCATAAGTCTATAAAGGGGAACCAAAGTGCAAGGATGAAAGGTAAGACTTGACCAAAGGTCGTGAGGTAGGGAGATTTGGAGATGGACAAGGATTGGAAAAAGTCCTAATGACCTCTACAAGTCCACAAGAGGGAAACAAGGAAGGAAGGTTACAAGAATCAAAAGTGGAGAAGTATTGGAGGTCAGTAGGAGGAAGGAGAAGGGAGGAAGTCCAAATGTGTTGGTGTAGGTTTTTATTTTCCTGGTGGGTTAAATTATTTTCCCTTAGTCATAGGTTTTTCTTAGACTTTTATTAAGCTTGCTTAGGTTAATAAAGTGAGTTTATTATTTAATAACTAGGAGATAAGGTGATGAGATGTCCTCATCCTAAAAGTGTGGAGCATTTACTATTTTCATCAATTTATTTAATATTGGTGGTCATTTCCTATTGGTTGATTTGCCATCTCCATCCTCTCCTTAGTTCTATGTAAACTCACTACCTAGCTTGTATTTGGCATCTTGGAAGCTCTTAATGCATTACTGTCATTCTGACATTGCATATCTCTTAAAGTCACTGGTTTGCATTGTTTATGTTTTTCCAGTTTATGCAGCTTAGAATTCCTCTTATAAAGTTCCTTGGGTTATCAATCTATTTCAGATTTCTAACAAAATGAATCCTACAAGTCCACAGCACATGAAACTTGACTTGAAGTTAAGAACGAGAGAATGTAGGGATACGGAAGAGGATTGGATGTTGGGAGGTCAAGACAAAGAAGAAGTTTGGACATCTGTCGAAAACCTGCAGACTAATGAAATGAAGGAAACGAAGAGAGGAAGGGACCTACTGGACTTGGCAAAATTTCTATGCATGACCAAAGGTTAGGACAAGAGATCAGAACAACCAAAAGAAGTTTGAAAGTCCATTGAAACTCTACAACTCCATAGAATTTAGGGAAAATGACCAAAACCTTCTCAGACTTAGAACTTTTTTGGATTTTTGCAACTTCTAGAATATGATAAGAACATGAGGGATAAAGAGAAACAACACTTAGGCAAATTTGCCCGAAGGAGACCCATTTAGATATTTCTCATATTAGTTATATATGATGGGCCTAAATAAGCCAAATGCACAATGAAAGGGGGTTGGGACTCGAGCTATTTATTTGCATTTTTAGGTTGAGTTCTAAAATTGTTGTTTGGTGGTGCCTATAAATTTTTGGCTCTATGAACTCTCTGATGTAATTATTTGTATTTCTTTGGTTTCCAGGTGAAGGTAACAATAAATCTGTAATGTCCCTTCCTTAGGCAGCTCAGACTATAGCGGGGGTTGACCTACTATTAGGGTTCTTGTAGGTCAGAAAAATGGTTAGGGGACCCAACCGAGAGCTGTGGAGCTTAGCTAGGAGTTTTACGAGCTTTTCAATTTGGAGCTCAGTTGATGAATCTAGGGATAAATTGGAAATATTAAAGTTTGCTTTAATGGAATAGTAAAAAGTGAATAGTAAGAGAAAATTATAAAGGGAATAGTGAAAAGTGCCCCCATCCTAGTAACTCAAAGTTGTTTTTAAAAAGTGGCCCTTTCTTTTGATGAGAAAAGACCCTCAAAATGGGCTTAGCCTTTTGGGAGGATTATTTTATTGACTTTTATTAAAAAAACTCATGGGAGGTTATAAAGCAATATGTGGACTCATTTTTGGGCATTCTATTCTCATTTTGACAAAAGCAAATTGCAGGTTTGAGCTCTGGAAGAGGGTCTCAACAGCATACAGGTCTTCTAAAGACAAAATCCCTTGGAGGATAGTGAATTGGACAAAAACCCAGTTCACAAAATAGGGAAGTCCACCTAGGGTTTCCATTTGGGCATCATTGGTCTTCATCACAAGTTAATTTGCATTTAGAATTGATTGCAGCAGTGAGTTATCATAATATAATTGCAGATTGGGGTTTCTTATCAGCAGATATCATCATTTTAGTGCATTTACCAGCTGGCCGTACCATTTGGGTGTCATTTTCAATCAAAACCCTAGCTGGAAATTAGGGTTTTCAGACCACTAAAGAGCAAATTCAGTTCGGCCATTGTTGACATGCCTGTAGCTGGTTATTGAAGTTCATACTGGTCTTGTTTCAAGGTTTGGATCAGCCACATCAAGTTTATTTGGAGCTGTATTGTCAAGGAAACCATCAAGCTATCATCGGGTATGTTCTTGGCATGTTGGGAATATAAATCTTTCATTTGTATGGGGTGTAATAGTGCTGTTACAGCTCTGATAACTTTATATCAGACCTGTTATTATTGTAAATCAGACCTGATATAGATTGAATAAAGGAAACTTTTGAAGTGGAATTCATGTTATATGTTTATGCAATCTTTGTTTACCATTCCTATACATGTTCTTTTTAATTTGGCAACATTAAACACTCCAACAAGGCTTCAAACAACACATACACACTCAGAAATCAGTCTCAGACCAGATTACATGCCAACCATTTGACAAAATGTCAAATGTTCAAAACTGAGTTTTTGGGTTATATCTAGCAAGGGCTATTTCAAAATCCCACATTTATCTATAAAAAAATATCCTATGGGCTGTCCAAATGAAAGTGATGAAAATACATAAATAATAGTGCACGTGGTTCTCCAACATAAACACAAAGCCAATTTTGTCTTTGTTGCTGCTCCACTAGAGACTATTTTTACAGTTTTAACTTTTAGTTCAATCTCAAACCCTTATTGATGCAAATATAAGGCCAATGGTCTATAGCACAGTGATGGATTGGAAGGGTAGAATATACAGATCGAATTCGCAGCTTGACTACTATGAGCTTATCTTTAATTTCCATTTCGTATCTTCAACAGTATTCAATGTGTTCAAAAGGGCAACGTTACCAACTTCTCGATCAAAATTCACATGAATTTTCATGCATTGTACCTGAATTTCAAGGGAGCAGAACAGCTGCGTAGCACTTAAGAGTTACAATTACGTAGAAACAAACCAATCTCACCCAAGAGATGAACACACAACTTGCCAAGGAGCCATGCTTCAATGCAATTCCATGGAAGGCTTGCATGTCAAAGTAAAGCACATGGACCAAAAAGACAAAAGGAAGTTCAACGGCTGATTGAAGAGTCTACAGATGTAATTTAAGAACTACCCTTTGTGTTGTTATTGGAGAGCTGAACAAAAGAACAGTATAAAGATCAACTGTAGATCCCAACAAGTTGTCACTCCTCCTTAAAAGCAATTTCAAATGTCTGAGGATGTGTTTCAAGATGGACATCATGGCAGCAGCAGATAGAAGCAAAACATAATTGCAATGATATCAAAATTTGTGGAACTCAATTAGTGGAATGCATTAGATTTTTCTTTTGTATGTGTATCTTGCGGATTCTACATAGTTTTGGATATTAGGCCTCAATTAGCTTCCATACTCTCTTGGGAAGGTCTTTCTCTCTTATTTACTGTCTCATCTATGTATAGAAATGCTAGGTCTCTCTTTCCTTTTTAAATTCAGGAGATTGAAGTACTATTTATTATCAGTTAGTTCAACATAAATATTCTTTCAGTTTCAAAAAACAAAAAGAAGAAGACAAAGAAACAAGAGATCTAGATTTTAGATTTATTCCAACTTCAGACATTTAATTCTACTTTTAGTTGCCAATCCGTCAATGAAATTTTATATTTTGCAGGCGTAGGGTTTCTGCTTTGGGTGTCTCAACAACACAGATCCACTTCTAATATTCAACAGTTCCAGTTTTATATCTTTCAATAGTTTGAGCTTTTTAGTTTTTATTAATTTTTTGTAGTTCTCTCAGTTTTGGCTTTGGATTTCTTTGAGCTGCATCATGGAACAGCCAGACCTCATAATAGTGGCATCAGAATCAGACAAAGGGTTCAAATCATGTTTTTTTATCACTTACACTTTCCATTATGTTTTCCAGCAATTTACATACTTCAATTCTTCAAAAAGTTTTAAAATTTAATTTCCACCAGTTTTAAAATCAGTTATACTATATATTCTAATTCTCTAGAATTTCAAAGTTTTGCTTGATTATTCAGATTCTAGTTTGTTTTCTTAGTGTTTTTAAGTGTAAGATCTTACGCGATAATTTTATAGCAAATTCATTCTTCGAATTTGACAGTGGATTCAGTTTCAGCTTTCCCTTTAGTTTTCGTTCCAGGTTTTTGTAGGATTTGAACCAACTACAGCCGATGAGGAATTTGAGGTGCATACAAGAGAGCGAAAATAGATTTTCCTCAGCACAAAGACCAAATCCCTCAAAAATCGTTCATTATTCATTTCCATAATCACTTTTCCAGAGGAGCCACAAGGCAAAAGGTTTTGGGTCTGATCAAGCTAATCCTAATGACCTAGTTACACTCTCAGTTCAACCCGCGTAAACAAGAAATTCAAAAGATAAGAGCCATTCAAACTGTGTTTTATACTGGTTGTTTGGGTATAACAATTTGAGTTGGGGAATATAAATGAAGCTACTATATTCGCTACTAAATTAATTAGGGAAAAGAGCGTTTTCTCACCTCGTGCACAGGTAGACCGCTCCTCTGCTCTGAAATGCCATGATTAGGTACTTACCATCTAGGAGTTCCTAACCTAAAATTTGAAATAATGCCGGGTAATTTAATTCTGATAATAAAGGAGAAGGCTTACATAATCTCAAATCCTAGTTAAGACCTTTATCATTTAAACTAAAAGTTAGTTTTATAATAGTAGTGTTAATGTGTGAGAATTCGTATACTATAATAATATATTATGTAAATTAAATTAAATCTGTATAAGTATAAAATAAAGAGGAGAGTTTTGTCTAGAACAATAAAATTAGAATTATTCTAGTATTGATCTAAAAGTAAGCTTGTAAATTTATATTGATTTCAATATTTTTAATTGCTAAATATTTTCAAATTAATTTTTAATATTTAAGTGATTATAAATGGCATTCACTAAAATTGTACATATTTTCAAATATGTGTAATATATTAATAAATAAAGAAAATATTTTTTAAGTATCTTAATTATATCTATTTAAAATAATATCAAAAGATATCAATTTTAAATTATTTTACTAAGAATTTAATAATTAGAAAATAATTTTTAAATAAATAAGATAAATTAATTATAATTAAAATAATTTTTAAACAAATTATTTATAAATTATATTTTAAAGAAAATGATGGAGACCGGAGCAGGAGTAGGAGCAGGCGCTTGGGTGGCAGAAGCGGAGCGAGAGTACTCGATGGAGCATATCAAGCGGAGAGCCACCATTGAGGAGTGGTGTGATAGCCAGAAGAAGGGGTGGCGTGGAGATCGTGAAGAACAAAGATAAGGAGTTGCAAATAAACATGATGTCCAGAATGGGAAGCCTTGGTATGATGTGGAGCAGCGGCGACCACCCTTTGTTGGGGCTCACGAAAATGCGAAGAAGGATTTTCAGCAAGGGTAATGGGATGAGGAGAAGCAACGAGTGGCACGGGAGGCAAAGATTTGAGGAGCTACGATCGACCCCCCCCATTTGCAACAAGAGCGAACGTGTTCCCCATGGGCGAAGCAAGACGAAAGGATGTGAACCTCTTCTAGAATCATGGAAGGTTTAATAAGTCTGGAAGGCATCCTATGAATAAGTGGTGCAACAAGCGATCGGGAGTGAGAGTGGATTTGCAAGTCAAGCAAATAGCAAGACCATGATGATCCGATCAGGCCTAATGAGGTTGATAATTCAACATTTGAAAAGTTGTGGATTATTGGTCAAATGGTATGGAAGAGAATCAAAACTAGGGAAGGTTGGAGAAATGGTGGTTGGATCGTTGGGGTGAAGATCTGGAAGTCAAGCCATCGGAGAATAGCTACTTCATAGTAATCTACCTATCTTAGAAGGTAAAAGAAGAAATTAAGGGCGGGGTATGGTTAATGGACAGCTCTGGCTTTTATATCAAGAGGTGGGAAGCTAATTTTGTTCCTCACCAGCACAAGATGGAGAAGCTTTAGGATTGGATCAAACTCTCAAATTTTTCATCGAAATATTGGGAATTTGAAGCTTTGGAGGAGATTAGGAACTAGCTAGGCGATTACATCTGTGTTGAGGAATGGCTAAACCACAATGGTGTAGGCTCTTTCATCAAAATTTGTGTGGAGAACGGGCCTAATAGCTCTCACTAGAGAGAGCTTGAAATAATAACGGAATGGGGAAAGTGGAGGCAGAGTGTAATCTTTGATCCATGCCCCAAAGGTAGGATGGTGCGGGTCTTAGGATTAAGGAGGCGAGAGAAAAAAGTTGAGTGCAACTGGGCTAGAGTAGAAGGGCAGCTATCTAGTGAGGAAAACATTGGATGCCCTATGAATGAAGAGGCAGAGCTGGAGCCAAAGCATACAGGTGAAAAAGTTCAAGACCAATAAATGGTGGGGAAGCAAACAGTTGAGGAGAACAATCAAGGCCCGGAGGAGGAGGAGGAGGAGAAGGGGCAGATGGCTGATTTGGATGCAAAAATCTTAGAGGTTCTAGATATGATTAGCAACAATTTCAAGGAGGAGGACATCAATTCCCTAATTGGAGTAGGTAGTGAGCTACTAGCATTAGCCAAGGAAGCCAAGGAGGGGACGATGGTGGAAAGTTATGATTCAGAAGAATTGGAGGAGGGATGGGAAGAAAGGTTGGAAACTACTATTGCAAGGATGGATGTGGAGGTTGCGGAATTCACTCCAATAGAAAATAAAAAATAGAAGTTCATTGCCTCACCCTATGAGGTGGACAGGACGCTGGGAATTTCTTAAAGAGAGGCGATAAGCAAATCATCCAACTGTGGAGAAAGCAAAAGGAAAGGAAGGACTCTAAACCATGAGAAAACGATAAACAAAATGCTCAAGACAGGGAAGGGGGAATCCCTTCCTAAGGAACAATGAGGTTTATATCTTGGATTGTTAGGGGCTTAACTTCCCCTAACAAAAAATGCCTAGTTTGGCATCAATTAGAGGCATCACAAGCACATATTTTTTTGATCTTGTAGTCAAAATTGCTTCAAGTTGAGGTTGAATAATTCAAAAATAAATTGAAACCTTGGAAAATGGAGGCGATCAATGTGGAAGGAGCATCAAGGGGCTATTAACACTATAGAAGCCTCAAAAAATGGTGGTAGAGAAGGTGGCTTCGAACAAGCATTGGATCACCTACAAGGTCAGGAGTTTAGCCTCTAACTTATGTTTCCTTTTAATTAATGTTTATGGTCTGACATCTTGTATTCAAAAAAGGGAGGTATGAAGGGAGTTAGAAGTAGTGTGTAATAATCCTGCATTGGAGTTTTACATTATGGGAGGAGATTTCAATGCAATTCTGAGATCTGGGGATTAAAAAGGGGGGTGAATAGGAAGCTACAGTCCCAATTGGATTTTGAAGACTTTGTAGAGAGAACTATGTTCATCGAGATTCAAATGGGGAATGGGCTTTTCACATGGACAAATAGAAGAAAGGGGTTTTGCAGCATTGTTGAAAGGTTGGATAGATATCTCTTCAAGAGAGACTTGAGATCCTTTCCCTTTTCCTTAGAAGGCAATATTATGCCCATCTCTAGTTCATATCACTACCCAATTTGCTTGGACATTCTAGAAGAAAGGAGACCAGTGAGGTGCCCTTTCAAGTTTGAGAAATGTGGTTCAGGGATGAGGATTTCATGAATTTAATTCATCAGTGACCTGGGTGGAATTGAAATCTGATGGATCAAAAATGTTTAATGTAGTTACGAAATTAAAACTTGTAAAACAACATTTGAAAATATGGAACAGGACCAGTTTCAAAAACATTTTTGAAGAAAAGAAGAAGATAGAGGAAAATATTCAATCTCTAAATGAGGATGTGATTGCCAATGGTATGGATGGAGCAAGGCATGCAATGGAGAAAGATCTACTAAACAAGCTGGAAGACATTCTAGCAAAAGAAGAAACTTATTAATTGCAGAATTCACGAGAGTTATGGATAAGTGAGGGAGATAAAAACATGAAATGATTTCATAATGTAATCAGAACAAGAAGAGAAGTGAATAGGATAACAAGTATCAAGTCCTTTAAGGGCTGGACTCTTGAAGGGATGGAAGACATCATATCAAAAACAGTTGGTTTTTTCCAAATTTTGTTGAACAATTGGAATGGCTCTAAATGGCAAGAGCAACACCATATTTTGGTTAACATTCCAAGATTGGTCTCAGAGGCTTGAAATGAGATGCTAATGAGTGAGTTCTCAAAAAAAAAAATCAAAGAGGCATTGTTTCAACTTCACCCTGATAAGGCATAGGCCTAGATGGATTTTCGATTGTGTTCTTTCAAAAGCATTGGGATATCATTGGTGGTGAAGTGATTGAGGCAATAGAAGACTCTAGGAGATCGGGAAAGGTGTTAAAAGAGATAAATAACACATTCATAGCCCTGGTCCCAAAAAAGGAGAAACCAAATTTTCTAGATGAATTCAGGCCAATAGCACTTTACAATATACAATTTACCAAATAATGGCCAAGGTGATTGCAAATAGAGTGAAGAAGATCCTCCCAGACATAATATTGGAAGAGCAAACAAGCTTTGTACCAGGGAGTTCTATATTAGATGGGGTGATTATAGCCCAAGAGGCAATCCATTCAACACAAAAACTAAAGGAAAAACATGTTGATAAAATTAGACATCAAAAAAGCCTATGATAGGTTCCATAGCAGCTGGATGGATTGGATTTTCAACTGTGTTGCCACTCCAAGATATTCAATTATCATCAATGGGTCCCTAGAAGGTTATTCTGGGGCTTCAAGAGGACTAAGATAGTGTGATCCTTTATCCCTCTTCTTATTCATTATAATGGCAAAGGCACTTGGAAGATCTTTGAGCAAAGCTTCAACTAATGACAAGGTGGAAGGAATCCAAATAACCAAGGGTTTGACAACAATAACACATCAGCAATTTTCGATGACATAATGTTGTTTGGAGCAGCTCAGGTTAAGGAAGCTCAAAATTTTAAGAAGATTTTGGATAATTACATGGTTTCCTTTAGTCGGGAGGTAAGTAAAGAAAAACCAGAAGTTTTCTTCTTCTTCTTCACAAACCCAAGAAATGAAAATAGATTTTGAGAGTCTTAAATTTTAAAAAAGGTAACCTCCCAAGCAAATATATGGGCCTCCCATTGGTCGTAGGGCAGCAATTGGGCAAACTCTAGGACTCGTTGGTGGCTAACGTGGAAAATAAGATGGCATTACTGAAAGGCATATGGGTCTCCTGGGCTAGAAGGATAATGATGCTAAAGGTTGTGATATCTACTCTACCAATATCTATGATGTCATGCTTACCCCTGTTGATTGGATCAAGTCAAAGAATAAATGAAAAAATAAAACATTTTTTGGCAAGGGAATTTGGAGTAGAACAAATATTGTCTCATTAGCTAGGATAAAGTCTACAAATCAAAAAGTGTTGACGGAGTGGGGCTAAAAAACTTACTCCTGTAGAATAAAGCACTAGGTGAAAAATTATTATGGAAGATGTATGTAAATCAGGACTTAAAATGGGTCAAGATCATGAAAGCAAAGTATTTGGATGAAGGGTAAAATATCATCTTCACTTCAAGATCAATCCCATCAGGGTCAAGAATATGGAGTTTTTTGCGAAGTTGTTGTGATCTAATTGTGGATTACTTAACATGGGACATAAAGGATGGAAGGATTGCCCTTTTGGGAAGACCCTTGGGGTCGCTACTCAAGTTTGGAGAGGAGAATGGAATTGGATCAAGTGAGGGCCATAACAAAGCAAGTATGGGGCTATCATGTGAGGGATTACCTTCAATTTTCTTCTACAGTTGGATGCAACCAATGATAATGGAAAAATGTGAGAATATTAGGCATATCCAATGAGCTGGCAGAAGTTTATGAAGATGCAATTAAGGGTTGGCTGGTATTTATCAAGGATGGTAGTGATAATATAAGATGGCATGGTTCCAAGTCAAGATATTGCAATGCTAAGGATGGTTATAGATTATCAATGAAAGATTGGGAAGTTTCATCACAGATCTCAGTGAAGTTATGTTGGAACAAAAATTGTCTTCGCAAGGCAGGTTCCTTTGCATGGGTAATGGTTCAAAATAGGACTTGTTGATGTGTTTTTCGTGACCGCACCAACGCAGAATAAAGTTGCCAACGGCTTCCCTATTCTCTCTTGATCAAAGTATTCCGCATGCTAAGATTGCAAGAAAGTTCATGCGTTCAACTCCAAGGTTCCTTTAATGCGAATAGGCTCAGTTTGGCTCGATGTGATTTGCTGGTATTTCAAGGGGACTTACAGAATTGTTCGGCAGTGGAGAAATGAATTCAAATAAGAAGGGATTTTCATTCAAAAAGAAATTCATTGGAGAAAGAATTATCATGAGTAGAGATGGTGCTACCGCATAGAGAGATATTTCCAGTGCTGCAGCCTAACTTGGGATTCAACGACGACCAGGAGGACATTCTTTCAGGGTTGAACAATCTTGCTTGGAGGACAAAGGAAAGTTACGCCCAGTATATGAGAACTTGCTTCGTGCTAGAAGAGGAAGAAGAAAAGGCCATTGAAATCCAAGTTGCAATTGAAAGGAATTTGCTCGATCAAAGACTACCACTTGCTCCCCTTCCCCGCCGACAGTAATCAGCTACATCCTGGATCGAATCAGTTCATTCTCGCCCGATAAGTTGAAAAGAATTTTGAGGTCCACGCCAAGCTCATCCAAAGATTTTGTGGAATTAGAATTTCCTTCTAGAGCGAGAAAGAAGAAAGAAGTCTGTCCGAGTAAAGAAGCTGAGTCAAGTGAAGAAGTGTTTTCAAACGAAGAAGCTCAGTCTAGTGAAGAAAGCGGAGAAGAGATTACAAGTCTGTTTCGAACTCCACCAAGTGTTTCAAGGTTTGCTCAACCTAAAGCCGTTCAAGTTACTACACCAGTGTTCGTTCAGCAACCAGTTCAGGTTACCACAACCCCAGTTATCGTATATCAAAGGAGGTATCCAAATCAAGCAATGGCTCAACCAGGAGGCCAACCCGCTCCTAACGGTGCTACTTGGCTCGTTACTAATCCTTCACCTCTAGAGTTTGCTGATTATCACGATATGCCAAAGAATCCGGAGCATTTCTGCACCAAGTATCAAGTCCATGATCCGAACCGTTCTGCTGAGGACCATATTAAGATGTTCGAAGATCATTTGCGAAACCGACAAATTGCATACGCAGATGTGGCATGCAGATTGTTCCCGTATTCCTTGGGAGAAGAAGCACACTTCTGGTTTATACACTTACCAGTTGGATCCATCAGAACATGGGAGCAGATGAAGGAGGCTTTCATTGGGAAGTTTGGTATTCCTATCACCCCAGTGGAGCTCTTCCGCCAGTTCACGGAGGTAAGAAGACAAGACAAAGAGCCCATTCATGCCTTCAACAATAGATTCCAAAAGGCTCTCACAAGGCTACGTACTCCGTACATGGTTCCCGATGCAAGGGAAAATTATTATGCAGCCTTGGATCCATTGACTGCTATGTTCGTGAGACAAGCTCATCCCATTCCAGCGGATATGAATCAAGCATATGCTAAGGCTGTTGAAGTAAGTCAGAATATGGGACAAAACATAACTGGACCTTCTTTGTACACTGGCTTGATCACCACGAATAATCAAATGCAGACTCTTGCTCCAGCCTGGAATCAGCAAATTCCATCATTGAATCCAGTTCCGCAACCTGCTTATCATGTTACACCACCATCAGACCAATTAGTTCTCCATCCTGGGATACCTTTATCTCAGACTCCAGCTACGCAGCCTGTCTACCTCCAGAACACGGTACCTGCAACAAGGACACAAGAGGAGAAAGACGAAATGAAGGAATTAGTAGAACAAATGAAAAGGCTGTCATCTGAGGTAACTCACCTCAGAAATCAAAATAACCAAATGCAATCAATGATAAATAATTATCAGGCACATCCAGGTGCCAATCGAGGATATCACAATAATCCTCAACAGCATCAAGATGCCCATCAAGGACATGGACATGATAACAGCCATGGGTATCGAAATAATAATCAAGGGTATCAAAAGAGGTCCTGGAATACCGGACCGAATAACGGAGGAGTTCCATCACCGCTAGATAACCCGCCACCTCCAGAAAATCGTCCCGCGGACAGAGTATTTTTGGCAGAAGCTGCTATGTCAGGATGGTGTCGACTTCATAACACAAGTCAGCACTCAGAGTTACAATGCCATGAGTTTCAAGTAGCAGCTGATATCTTTAAAGGAGAAGTAAAAAGCACGGAGGGTAGTGAAAATCCTCCGACCACTGGGTATGAGATTGTACCAGTGCAAAGATATGACCAGGCCCTAATCATAGAAAGTGTCAATCTTGTGTCCGAATATCAGAACTACGCGCCACTGGAAGCTAATTATAGATTCCCACCAGCTTCGGCTAACGGTCCTGTGGAGGCACCAGACACTCCAGTTTTTAAGGAAGCCCAAGTTTATTCAGAAGCTCAAACGTATTCAGAAGTTCAAGGTACTTATTCAGAGGAGCCGTATGAGCAGGGTAACTACGTTTTCCCACCTCTCGATAATAGTGTGTTAGTAGAAGGAAGTAGAGAGGTGCAAGCATTTCAAACTTCCGAAGGAGCAGCACCCAAGGTGTACCAGAGGACTTATCACCAAAAGGAGCCTTTGACGTCCTCGATTCCTCTGAATAATTTTACAACCCCGCCGAATCCAAATGCGAGTAACAATCCAAATTTGCCTAGGGATTCTCCGGAGTACAGACAACAGAATGTGATGCAGAATAGAAATGGACAGCAAACTGTCCAACAACAGCCAATCCACGTGATGCAACGTCCTCAAAAGGACAATCTTCCAAGAGATGACATGAAAAGATTAAGTTCTTACGTGCTAGAGGAAGTGAAGAAGATAAAGGTTAGTCTTCCCTTGTATGAGTTGATGAAAATCTCTGAGGTTAGAGATAAAATTTTGGGAAGTCTATATGAGACACCAGTTGCGAAAATTACACCTCAGGAAACACCTAGTTCATCAAGGAATCCTCCAGTAAATGTACAATCCCGTCCTGTGCAGAATGCAAACATGGTGGAGGAAGTGTCGTATGCGCCGTTTAACGCTTGGGAAGCTCCACAGCAGTCGCAAGGTTTTGTGGGCGTAGTACAAGGATCTTCAAGTGAACCTGAGAAGCCAAGGACCGAGGATAAGAGAAGAGTAGAATTAGAGTAGAGGGACAACTTAGAAGTAGCTTAGAAGTAGATTGATAGTGTAGTTTGGAGAAGAAAGAAAGTTTTCCCTTTGAAAACTTTTGAGGAAATTGTTGTGTAACACATTTTATGATAATAGATCTTTTCATTGATGATGGAATTCGTCTTGTCATGAAATGCTAGCAAGGTTTCTTCTTCCTTTCGTATCCAAGTAGCTTAAATTCATGCAAGTAGCTTACTTTGGTGTGTGGTGTTTTACTAAGATAGCTTCGCTTTATTCCATACCACTAGCGGCTTGTTGATGATAAGTTCGCCTTGTGTGGTCAACTGGACATTACCTTGAGTTTAACTTCAGTTGTGATTTATATGCTTATATGCGTCGTTGTGATGGTGTATGCATGTTAAGTCATAATTTGAACATCTTTTGCTATTTCCCTTGAAGATTGCACCGATTTTACCGAGGCTGTCCGACGGAGGCTAGGTGAAATCCGGTTGAAGTCTATTGAGTGAAGCTCCACATATCCTGCATTTAGAATAGAACATAAACTTCTTAGGCCCTACACCCTTTTCAATTCAGTACTTTCTGGTTAGAATAGGAAACCCGCACTTCATAGATAAATCTTTCGAGCATTTGAATCCCTTTCTCCACTGCCGAACAATTCTGTAAGTCCCCTTGAAATACCAGCAAATCACATCGAGCCAAACTGAGCCTATTCGCATTAAAGGAACCTTGGAGTTGAACGCATGAACTTTCTTGCAATCTTAGCATGCGAAATACTTTGATCAAGAGAGAATAGGGAAGCCGTTGGCAACTTTATTCTGCGTTGGTGCGGTCACGAAAAACACATCAACAGGACTACGGATAGATTTGAAAATATGGGATACCATGGTCTGTCAAGGTGTCTACTCTACAAACATGAAGAAGAAACTAGAAATCATCTTCTTTTGAGCCACCCTTTCACTCAAGAATGCTAGCAATGGATGTGTGCAAAATTAGCTTGGAAAAGTTCTCTTCCTAGGGATATCCTAAGTTTATTTCAAGCTTTTTCCATTGATAAATAAATCAGAAATGTTCTCAAGTTTATGGGTTGTCAGTCTGTCTTTGTTGGTATGGGAGGTTTGGAAAGAGAGGAACAAAATAATCTTTCAAGAAAAGGAGATGTGTGTCTCTTCGCTACTGAACAAGATGGAGGCTACTATTGTGGAAGTGGTGAATTGTAGGACAAGTGATCAAAACTTGAAGCATGTAAATTTTATAGAATGGGATGCCTTAATGAGGAAGGCTTGGCATGGAATAAAGGTTCCCCCCTTCATGGGTGAAGGTAGGGAAAGGCCATAGGATTTGAGAAGTAAAGTTGCTTGGTAGGCTCCAGTCTTTGGGTAGTATAAATTAAATTTTGGCGAGGTTGCATGGGGAAATCCTAGCTCCTCGAGTGGTAGGTGTATAATAAGAGATTGGAATGGAAGGGTGGTAAGAAAACTGGTGATATCACTCCCAATTAGCACCAACAACGTGGCTAAATTATAGGCCTTAATTCATGGGCTCAATCTATGCCAAGAGCTAAAGTTAGATAAGGTGGCAATTGAGTGGGACTCCACATTGATAACAAATGCCCTAAGAATAGGCCAACTCCAAAATTGGAAGCTCCAGGCCATGCTAGAGTTGTCATCCAAATGGATAGAAGGTTTCAAAAGCTACATGATAAATCACACTTATAGGGAGGGCAACAGGGAGGTTGATGAACTAACGAACAGGGGTGTGGATGGCTTCACAATAAAGGAAATTTGGCCTAATAATTTAGCATAACACCATAATGGGGTTGGTTCATATTGAATGCAATGTTGCTATAGCTAGGATAGGTCACTAGAGATCTAGGGTTTGAGAGTTTTCTGAATAAGGGGGCGATAAAAATATCATTGTATAATTGCATCATTTACATTTAAACTTGGGATTTTGGAAGTTCCTAGCCATTTGATAGTCTAAAGGGTGTTAATCGTAGCTTTCCACATCATAGGTGTGGAAAGCTTTATGATCAGATGATGGGGTCGATATGATTTTAAGCATAAGCAAATTTAAGGATTTGACATTTTAACTCACATCTAGCATTCTAAAAATTGAAATCTTCGTGAGGGTGCCTTTAATACATTAAGTTTGATAAGAAATTGGTTCACATCGTGTCTACTCTACACTACATTCTACTTGAAAGCCACCAAGTTAAACCTTATTATACAAATGTGATGCATGACAATGATTACACAAGTTGGCACAATTATTCCATAGTTATGACTATCATGATAGAGGTTAATTAATATAAATGGGAGTGGTTTATTGTTTTGAACTATATTTTCATATGTGAGAGGGTCAAAGGCCACTCTCAACAATCAAAGGAATGCTTGGAAAAATGACTAGCATGGATTTATAAGTACTTTTGAAAGGGTCGGCTCGCTTCATTTCTCTTAAGCACTTTGTCAAAGCTGGCTTGTTAATGGTAGAGTGGTCTAAGTTTATTGTACATATGTCAACAAAGTGTGTAGTTTGTAGAGGCATGGATACACCTATTCGTCCTGTGAATGATAGAAAGTAGATGACCTTCCTTGGTGTAATCTTTAAGCTAAGACTTAAGCACATTCTACAGGGGTCAGATTTCTTATCGATTGGAGTAGTGAAACTGATATTGGGTAGGGAGTTTCTCATAGAGGGGGAACACTATCGTGTTCATACCAACATTGCTTCTAGATATGTGGTAGTGCTCTTGGACTTGCATTTACAAAAAGCAGAAGTGGATACGTTGACTCAGAGGATGTTTAAACTAAAGTTGTTGGGCATGTTAGAGGAAGTGCTTGATGCTGCCATGCCAATGTTGGGATTCCCAGGCCCCGCAACATGGATTTGCTTGTTGTTTTGGGTGAGGTTGTCAAATAGTATCCCTTTCTTCTAGATATAAAAGGTACCACTCTACTAGGGAATTAAGAGCAGATGGTATCAGGACATAATAACCCAGCCAAAATAACCCTGGACAGAATAACCGGGCCAAAATAACCCAAGGACAAAATAACCTAGGGTCATAATAACCCATGGACAAAATAACCCGTGGTCAAAATAATCCATGGACAGAATAACCCATGGTCATTTTAGATCAAGCGAGTAAACTAGAAATGACATAAAATAAATTATAAATATGATTGTGAGGCACCATAGAGGCTATTTAGGTCATTTTTAGACCATATATCCATGATATAACCCTAAAATAGCCTTAAAATGCCTTTAATATGCTTAAATAACCTATAAAATGGTAAATAATTATAAAAATAAAGGCAATTTCGTGGGAATTAGTTGATTAAGAGTTATTATGAAAAGATATAAATGAAAAGGCATTAAGAAGATATATAAAGTGGTAGAATTAAGAGAAGTAAAGAAAGGAAGAAGGGGAGACTAAGTAAGAGTGTGTAGAGTGATAAGAAGAGGAGAAATCCAAATTCATAAAAGAAGATATTTTGTAACATATTTTTTTGAACATTATTGTAAATTTTCCTAGGGTTTTCTAAAAGAGTGTACAAAAAATCAATATACTTTTTAGGGAACCAACACATTCTTCATAGTTTTTGATATATAGGTATCATGATATAATAACCCGGCCAAAATAACCCTAGATAGAATATTTCTAAAAAATTTCCAAATGCCACTATTCGGGGATGTTTTTTCCATTTCTCTCAATGCTTGTGGAGGAAAGTTCAAGAAGAAGGTCTACAAACATGTTACAATGCCGATGAAGCATTTGCATATGAGATCAAGAAACTTTTTGCATTAGCTTTCATGCCTCAGATAGACGTAATTGATGCATTTGAAACACTTCAACAATCTCCTTATTATACAAAACATGAGGAGACCCTACAACCCATAATTGATTATTTTGAAGACACATGGATTTGGAAAACTAACCAGAAGAGGCAATAGACGATCACCCAAGTGTCCAATCACAATGTGGAATTGTTATTCAGCTACTCAAGATCATCTTCCCATAACCAATAATACTATTGAGGGATGGCACAAAGGATTTAGTGAATTGCTTCAAGCATCGCATAGCTCAATTTGGAAATTCATCAAAGCAATGAAAAAAGAACAGTCTCCAAGAGAATAGAATAGAGAAATATATGGTTGGATACACTGGGCAACCAAGCACGAAAAAATACCATGAACTCAAAGAAAGACTAAAAATATTGGTCGATGGTTATGACAAGCATAACATTTTAGATTATATAAGAGGCGTCGCTCATAATTTGACACTTTAATTGAAATTTTGAATAATAAAGTTATTTTAGCAACATACATGTAATTTATAAATTTTGTTTTCCTTTCTCTATATTCTTATGGGGATATTTTGTCCATGGGTTATTCTGACCACAAGTTATTTTGGCTTGGGTTATTATGACCCTGGGTTATTTTGTCCCTGGGTTATTGTGACCGGGTTATTCTGTCTAGGGTTATTTTGGCTCCATCTCATGCTTGTTCAGGACTTTGAATGGGTGGACAAGTTCATCAACTTTGTAAGTTCTTCAAGGGTTTAGGTTAGGTTGTGTTTATATCCTCCTATTTTGGAGTCCTTGCTATATGTAAACAAGATGTATATGTTTAGATCTCATAGGCCCTATGTGGCCATTTTGAGCATATCAATGTAATAGTAGAATGGTGGGTTGGGTCTGTCTAGGGTTTGGAGTATGTACAACCATGCTAGACATTTTTGTCAATGTATGGATGTTAAGGATATAGCCCAATGGGCAGCACAATGTACCCATTTTTGACAGTTTAATATAATATTACCTCTTATGCATAAAAAAAAGAGTTATAATAATGTAAATAAAATAGGATAATTCTTAAATAATTTTAGTAAATGACTAAATAAAATAATATATTTTAAATATATCTATCTCTCATTGAATTATTCCATTTACTTAAAAATTATTTTATTTTATTTACATTGTTAACTTTTCAAAACAAACTATTTTTTATTTATAAGTTATTTTCTTTTACTTTAAAACTATTTAAGAAATGTTTTAGTTTATTAAATAGATATTTTTATAGATTTAAACATTATTTTGTTTTATTTTAAAATTATTTTATTTAATGTTCTTAAGATTTATTCTATATTTATTTATTTTAAATATATGTCTATTATGTTTAAATTTTTATTATGCTCACCTCTTATTATAATTAGTTTGATTCATATTGTTTAGTTTATTTTTATTTATTTGATCCAATAATTCTTAAATAAATTCTAAAGTAAAATAACTAAATAAATAAATTAACTCAAGATTATATCTTTGATATTTTTAAATATATATTTAGATATTTATAGTAATAAATATTAATAATGTATATTTTTTTCTACATAAGTTGCAACTAGGGCTGCTCCATTATATTAAATAAAAAGATGAGATACATCATTTTGGACTCTTGTTTTTTCAACTATATTCTAGCATCATAACTAGGCCACTATTACATATAGCTCATTGAACAAAATTGAGTCTTTCATTCTTATCAATGATAGACTATTTAAAACATTAAAGAAAATCTTCAACAACCACTATTTTCATTACCCGCTCCCTACACATAAACCATCAAATTTGCGGAGCCATTCCAAATCATGAACAGGTTCTAGGCTATGCATCCTCTTTAGGAATTGGCATCCCTTTGTCGCAAGCACTCGGTGTTGCATCGGAATTCTGGTTCAAAAATTATTGAGAAATGGGATGCACTCCACAATAACCACCTTTTCTAACACCAAGGGGATATCTTTTGGTCACAAAAAACCCACATTGAACCTTGCAACCTGTAAAACCTTCTCCATACCTCCCAAATACATTTTTTGAACAAAGTGAGAGAAATGATCCTTATCACGCCCTTATGCTCCGCTAGGTCAAGAAGTGACACAATGAAGCGAGAGGTGATATTTATGCTCACCCTATATCTACATTCATCCTCCATGAAATATGCACTCATAATCCACTTTACTGCTTTCAAAGTTTGACCACAATGCTCCTTCAACATTACTTTCAACCTTTGATTTGAGATAGCACCCAAGAAATCCATTTGACATCGTGGGCTTGTTAAAAAAATAGGGGTGTCCCTGCTCAACAAACCTCCAAAGATACTACTACCTTTTTGTATGCTTTTCAATTGTTTGAAATGGATTGATAAGTCACAATTGAGTCAATTCACTCCCATGCTTCTCATGGCAGAATATTACCTTAAGATCGCCCATTAACCCATAATAAGTCCTTCTCACGAGTCGTCATTATAAATCTGCATTGCCACCTCCACACTGATGTACTTAGGCACCATCTAGCATAAGCTTCATACCAACCTCCCATTTTTTAGTGTACCTACGCTTGAAGTTGCTTGTGTTGGCTAGAGCATACATTATATGCCTTAACTACTCATTATCTCAAATGTTACTATTGCTTTGTGGGATTTGCATTGATTGCCATGTCCGCTATTTTATCCACTTCCTTATTTCCTTCCTTGTAGATATGAGAAATTTTAAACTCCTTGATATTATATAGGAGACCCAAATAGTCCACTAAAAGGTTGTTCAATCTCCAATTTAATGTCTGATGTTTGATTACAATGTTGACAATGATAAAGGAATCACCTTTGATTGCTAGCCTTTTAAAACCTCTTTTACCCCTTCAGTCCAAGCTACAATGCATTCATCTCGACCTCGGCATTTGTGTCACAGGGCTAGATCGGTGTGTTTGGGTAGCACATCGATCTAGCCTACCCCTTCAATCCAAGCTACAATGCATTCAACTCGACCTCGTTGTTTGTGTCACGGGGCTAGATCGGTGTGTTTGGGCAGTGCACCAATCTAGCCCCGTGACAATTTGTCCTAGGTGGAAAAACTCATTTCCTCAATAGCCTCTCCTTTATTATTTCTGAAAATACATCCCACCTTGCATGGGCTAAGGTTTTCCCTAGAAGCCCCATCGAAATTCATTTTTATCCATCCTTCCTCGGGTGGGTGCCATATAATTTGTTCTATAATTGTTGCTTTAGTCTAAACACTAAAGGCCCCATTAACAAGGGATTAATAATGTAAAATATTTTTAATATTATCATTATATAAAATTATTGGTTATACAATTTATATAAATATTATTATATTATATTATATTTAAATCAAGATATTTTCTTATATTTTTCATATATTAGATTTAACCCTCATCCTATAGAGATATTTTATATTATCAAGTTATTATTTTTATTTTTTAGAATTCAATAAGAAAGTGTACATAATATTTATTCTTAAACAAGTGAATTATAATACCTTTCAACTTTCCTCCATCCAAATTGGACATTTTTTATTTTTTTTATTATCACTCTTGATTATGGATGTAGATGTATGTATGTATGTTATTTCATCTTTCCATGATGTCATGATGGATATCTATTTATTATGCTAGTGATGTGATATATATGTGGCTAATGATCTATGGATGGAGGATGTATGGCATGGATGATATGATGATGATTTCTTTTTTTATTTTCATATGATATATTATGAGTATGCAAGATGGATGATATGAGATATACTGATGGTTTTATGGATGTAGGGTGGATGCATTTTTTTGCTATGCCATGATAATTGGATAGAAATGTTAGTATGGATAGAAGAATGGGAATGAATGAGATGATTAGAATAGGATGATTAGGATAACGATGTTAATAAGGATACCAATAAACCTATGATTATTTTGAGATTTTATTGGATATGCTATGAGATAGTATTAGATGATTTTGCTTTTGATTTTTAGATTATGCCACATAACATAGAGCAATCCTTATTTGATGTAGCAAGTAGACATGATGCACCAAGGTATGAAGAACTAGGGTGACATTGTATCAATTGCATGGACTTTGACTCTGCAAACATATAGGAGTATCCTTGTTCATACCTTACATATAGACACCTTGTTTGATCATGTGAGAGAATGAAACCATTGAAGTAAGGAGACCAATACACAAAAGGTATAAAGAACTTGATATGCACTAGACATTTTATTACTCGAGATTAACCTTTCACACACAAGGAAAGTATTCACCAAGGTCATATTGCAAGAACATCCAACAAACACAACAGACGAAAGCAATGAAAATGCCCCATTAAGTATACTTCTAGACATACCAAGGTATTGAAAATCAAAGAATTTTTGAGTGAGTGATGCAAATAAGACCAAAAAATAAAACCAAAGGAAATGATCAAGATAAAAATACCAATGCCATCATATCCCATGCCAAAGAGAGTTGTTTTGGGTGAGATCTAAAATGGTGTTTATTGTAGGAATGATCTATCTGTCAAGACATTCATTAGATGTTAATTTTTTTAAAATATTTAGGCTATCAATATGAAGGTTAACCAATACATTTGACAGTGATCAAGACTTATGATTTTGCATGAAATTTATGTTTAGCCAAGTGTTGTACCTGCTTCTGTTTATTTTGCCAAAGGTGAGGATGATGATAAATTTATTATGGATGACCATTTTATTGCAGATGAGATGAAATGGGATGGATGTATTTTTTTCCTTTTCAAATGTTTCAATGTTTTTGAAATTTTTTGAAATTTTTTAAGGTTGTTTTTGGAATTTTGAAACTTTTTAAGTTTGTTTTTTGATATTTTCAAATATTTTGAATGTTTTTGAAGTTTTCATCATGTTAGGACCGAGAGAATAGGACCTAAGGGAAAAAACTATGCCTCGAGGGCTCATTGAAGATTTTATTTCCTACGTGAATGCACAAAGGCTTCATAGTTCAATTATTTGGACTTGGATTAGTACATACTTGATGGATAATAATGTTTGGGATTTTGACATTTCGTGGGTGTTTTGAGTTTTTTGAGGAATTTGATTGTTTAAGGTTTTCAAAGTTATTTGGATATTTTTTAGTAAATATTTTTGGATATTTCAAGTTTTAACAACTTAGGTGATATACAAGAATCTATGCAGATGACTAGGTGTAGGAAGATGTTGGTGCAGGGGCACCCTGATACACTTTGATGCAATTTTGGGTTATATTGTGAAACTTTTGTTTTTGCTTTGTTTTGGATTGATTGATGTAAATAAGCTCATTTGAGACCATCCTAAGTGGTTTAGGACCATTTTTGGGTCATTAGGTGAAATTTAGGCAAATATTGTAAAAGTTGCTTAAAAGTTGTCAAAAATTGCCAATGTTGTAATGACAATTTTGCAAATTTGAACCAATCATTTGTGGGTCAGTTGGAGGCTTGGAAATGATTGTAGAAGCATAAATATGTCTTGTAAACACAAAATACAAGGTTAGTTGAAGTCAGAATGAAGAAAACCTCTAGTTTGCACATTATAAACTACATTTTCTTGCAAAATTTGATTGTTCTTTCACATTGTATGAATTTGTACTTACTGGTACATACCAGAAGTTGATTGTAAAAGTTGCAAGGATTCATCACCTTTGCAATGTTTTTTTTTACTCAAATCCATTGAGTTTTGAGGAAGATACAACCATTTTTGTGAAAACTACTCTAAACCTTGCCTAGGGTATCAAACTTGTGAAAAAATGCCATAACTCAAGATTCCACCATGGGGAAATGCTGAAAATTTGTGAAAAAATCTATTTTGACCTCATCTACATCCTTGCAAGGTTTGGGTTCACTTCTTTCATGTGGGTGGAAGTTCTTCCTAACAGTTTTCTTTTTTCCATGGTGAAACAATCATAACACACCCCTCCAACCTAGGGTTTGATAAATCCATGCATCATTTGATGTTGTCTGGGTATAAAGCATTATTCCATGTTATTTGGAGCCTTTGTAGACCAAAGGTTCCATTGGATCATTTTTTCTTATGTTGGTTGAGTAATAGTGCATCATTTATGTCTTGTGTCAATAAACCATAATGTTGATTTGTGCCTGGAAACCTTGTATCATGGAAATCTGAGTCCAAAAAGGATTGAGAATCATCTTGATATGATTTTAATAACCTGAGACAACCAAAGGTTTTTTCTCATGTTTTTTTATCCTTTGTTTGTGCTATTGGCCATGTGACTATGTTGCCAAAGTTGACAAGAGCACTGTTATCAATCAAGATTGCACCCTAGCTAAGTTAAACTTAACTATCCTACTGAAACATGGAAACACTCTCAGGTTGTGGGTGACCTATGGTGAGAATGAATCTCTAGAGCAAGTTGGTTCCCCTGGAAAATCACCTAAACTACAAAAAAAATTGAGCAAAGGGTTTAGAAAGATTACTTGAAATGAAATCTTAAACCTAATGGCGATGCACTAGAATTTTACTTATTTTAATGCCTTCACTCACAATCAATCTCTCAAAAAATTAACTTTCACAATCTCACCTAGAACATACAACTCAAAAATAATTTGTATAAAGGCTCAACAAACTGAACACAACACACAACCTGAATCATATGAAATTATTGCACACAGATTCACAATAACAAGACATAAAAAGGATTCAGTACTTATAATTACAATGAATATCCAATTGCTACTACATATATGAGACAAAAATAGGATATAGGAATGCTATGCTATTTTATTAAACTGAAGGAGTATGCAAATATCAAATATGAGTACAAATATCAAGCTTGCAAAGCTTTCTGCAAGTGAGCAAGAAAGTAAGAAGCAAATCTGAATTGAGAAAAACTAAATTTTTCTCCAACTTATATCTCCCAAGTGTCTCCAATAGTGAATAGAAAAATCTGGCTAAACTGCACCTCAAAATAGCAACCTCAAAGAAATTTTTGAGCTCCCAAGAAAAGCCTCAAAATCAGTGCCCAAACTACCTCCAAATTGGATGGGAATGATGGAAACTTTCTATCTCAAGTGGGTCGACCCCAAAGACTCAAAAAATAAAGCTTGAACTGACTTAAAACTGAAATAGAAACTTCAGTTTAATTGGTTTTTTCCCATTTCGCCCAAAAGACTAAAATTGTAAATAGAAATATTCCAAGAGGACTAGATGCATTTATTCTGATTTATTGCATTTAAAATAGCAAATACTAAGGAAATTTATAGAACATTACCTTAATACTACTTTACAATATCTTGCAGTTTCAGTTTCAAAATAGAAAGCTAGACTCATACTTGGCTTGATTTTATTTTTTCAAAAACACAAGGCGAGGCATATGTTTCTGGATAATTTTTTTCCAAGTATACAACATCCATAGGTACTTTGATTTTTTAATAAAAATCATAAAAAAGACCTAGGCATAGCCATATGGTTTCTCAAAAATCATGAAAATTACTAAGTGATAACACCTAGGCATGACTTCAATATGCAAAACTCAAAACAAGCCACTAAGGCATTAAGTGAAGGCATTGAAATATATGCAAAGGTAACCATAGAATATCACAAAGGTATTAGTTGAGGCATTTAATTTTAAAACAATGTGATAAAAATCATAAGCTCAATTTAGGGCAATGAGAAACCCTAAACACAAAACACCGAACCCCTAATTTCTCTCATCCATTTTGCACTCTCAACTTTTGGAAAACTGGCTCTACTGGGCGCTGCCATGAAGGTTAGGGCTTGAGCTCAAATCTTGAATATTTTCTGCTATTTCAGAGGATTTTCTTGAAGATTCTTACTGGAAAGAAGTTTGGGTAAGTTGATTTGTTACAAAACTGAACAATAATCCCCATTTCGAGTGCATTTTTTGCCGTCTTGACCGCAACCACCTCCATTTTTCTGATGCATTCTTATTTTTTTTAACTTTGTCGACCTTCTATATGTTCTAGGATTCAATTGGAGAGCCTTCAACTAAACTTTTGGAGGTATTTTGTGGGAAAGAACCCGTGGACTTTGAAAGTATTTCCCTGTAGCAAAATGAGGTAAGCTTCTATCACTATTTAAAACTTGAATTGTCTCCTTTTTCTACACATATTAAGCTCATTCGAGCTCAATAAGTACATGGGAAATGAATATTTTGCTTCTTCCATGCATTAGAATTTATGGGTTTCATTAATTTTTGAAAAAATAGAGCCACTTTCTTCTCCATGGTTGCGGCTTCTTAAGGGCAATTTTGGGTCTTTTTCGATTCCTGAATGAGCTTGAGGCTTCTTCATTTTGTGTATATATGCAACATTTCTATGAAACCCTTAATGATTTAGCCACTCTTTACACAAGAGAAAAAAAATGAAACCCCAAGCTGCGGCTTGAGAGCTTCTAGGTATTTTTCAAGCTCAAAGATTTCATTGCTTTCTATACTTGTGCTCCTTCATTTGAATTTGCAGGAAAATGGGTTTGAAACCCTAGCTCATAGCTTCATTTTTTCCCTTCTAAGGCCACGAGCTTGAGGCTCTCAGATTCTCTTCATTTTCCTAAATATATGCAAATACTTTTCATGCAAACCCTTGTTCATATAAAACCTTCATGATTTAGTCATTGTAGAAACAAAAGACATTCTTCAGGTTGCGACTGTGTATTCTCCTTTTTAGTGCAAGAACAAGTAAGGGTTTTGAGAACCCATGGCCTATATGAGAGTCTTTTAGATTTGAAAGCATGCTGAGATTTTCCTTTCCACTCTACCTTTGGGCCAAGGGTTTGCAAAATTTGGGTTTATTTTCTTTTGTTATCATCAACAAGTACCCTTGCATCTATTTTCTTTAATCGTGGCCCTCTAATGTATGCACACACAAGCTCTTCATCTCACCCTATTATTCAAGTACTTCTAAACAAGCACACAAATGTATTACATGCATATTAATGGATTCAATGTCAATACCAATCCATTGTATTGTATGCTTATTTTGCAATGCTTGCATTTAGAAAGTGAGATGCTCCTACAGGTGTCATGAAGACTCCACATTGTAGGTTGTAGTTTGCTCTTCATTCTAAAAATGTACATGAACAATACTCCTTCTTGTTGCCTTATTTCTTCAAAAGCATCAAACACATGGCTGCAAACCCTCCTTTATGAATGTTCTCCTCAAAACATTGAACCATGTCAAAGTGTTAGCACACAGGTCTGAATATTGTGCCTTATTTGCTTCAATAATGATGTTGTCCTTTTGTAGAAATCATTGCTTCTCCTTTAAGTTTTGCATACATAGATATACATTGTATAGATTATTGAAGACTAGTTCTTGTCACTTATGTTATGGCCTTATCAATCTCACTTTATTGTTGTTTTCTTATTCTCTTGTGGAAATTCCCTTTCAATACCTTTCACCTTTTCCATTCCTGAAAGCACAAAACTGCTGCCCCCACAATTATGAACTTGTAATGAATGCTTGGGTAGCTATTCCAACTTCGCACTTTGTGAACAGTGCACTTCCTTTTGTCCCTTACATGCAAGCACTGTTTTTCATTATCTCTTTTTGCTTCTTGGTAGCTATACCCTCCAATATACATATTTCAAACAACATAGACAACAAAAATGGCAGCAGTAAACATGAAATTTTGCTTGCAAAACAAAAATATTTCAATGAAAGATAGTACAATTTTATTTGTTCTACATATTCATTAGTATTCAAAAGAATTCCTTGCTCATTTGTGATTTTCATTTCATTGCACTCCTGAATTGATGGTCATGAATGGGCAATGAGTTTGAGGCTTTTGTAGTCACTTTATGAGTTACTCCTATAGCTGAAAATGTTTCTATTTGAGCATTATGAATATGAATTCCTATCTCATTCCCCTCTTGAAATTAAGGGGTAGCATGCTAGGCTCAACCCTTGTGGGAGCCCATTTTTGCACCACATGCTATGATTTTTTCAGAAATAAATCAGCAACATGATTTCTCCTATACCTACATAGTGAACAAACATGTTAGATAAAAAACAATGAAGCTCAATGCTCTTGTGATATTTTATTTTTCAGACTCTCTTGCATACATCTGATGTTTGTTCAACTGACTCAATGCATCATAAGCAATGTACTATATTTCTATTGATAGGGCACATAGGTAGATTCATGTTCAGAGCTCTAACAACTCTTCTTATCATGATGCTCTTATCATGATGCAGGTTTACTCAAAGATTGGGAGCGAGGAGGAGAAAGTTGCACTGAAGACCAACTCAAGACTTTAATCAGGAAATGATGGATATGTCTCTTCTTATCTGCTTCTTTTCCTTTCTTTATCTTTAGATACATAGTATATTTGTTGTGTTGTATTGGTTTAGGTACTCCCACGACTTGTGTGGGACATTTGATTACTCCTTTCTTTCCAATGAATATAATGCAAAAATTGTACAATTTTGTGTATACTTCTTTTGCAAAAGGAATGAATCATTGTAAAATGAATGAAAGCATTGAAAAATGAATGAAGCAACTTTTTATAATTCATGTCTTCTCCTTTATGCTACAAAGCATTGAATGACAAACTAATGCTTTCTTTTCTATTATAACACATTGCACCATAAAACCGAACTCTTTCTTTTCCAAGCATTTTAAAATATGCAATGGTTAAGCATGGCAGAAATATGTTAGAACTTTTCACCTTAAAATAAAAATCAACTATTTCAGCTCTGCCAATTTGAGCTATAGGTGAAAAATTGGCAACAAGCACCAAATGCCAAGTGACTGTTTGGAGAGATTGGTTGGTTCAAGAATTTTTGGGAGTTGTCAAAGGTGTTGGAGGGTATTGAAACATTTTTTCCCCACTATTCATGTTGTTCTACCCTTGTTGGTGTGTTTTTCCTTCCTTGGATGCCCACTAGGCTAGGTTGTCAATGGTGTACTAAGATGTCTTGTGCATTGCTTTTCAATGAAGCCCTTGAAGAAGTGTGTTGAAATATCATATTGTGTTAGGATTTTCCCCTACTCTGCATCAAGGTATGTGCTTATGTTGTCCCATCCTTTGTTTGTGATATTGGCCATGTGACTATGTTGCCAAAGTTGACAAGAGCACCAAATTCCAAGTGACTGTTTGGAGAGATTGGTTGGTTTAAGAATGTTTGGGAGTTTTCAAAGGTGTTGGAGGGTATTGAAACATTTCTACCCCCACTATTCATGTTGTTCTACCCTTGTTGGTGTGTTTTTCCTTCCTTGGATGCCCACTAGGCAAGGTTGTCAATGGTGTACTAAGATGTCTTGTGCATTTATTTTCAATGAAGCCCTTGAAGAAGTGTGTTGAAATAGTCATATTGTGTTAGGATCTTCCCATGCTCTACATAATTTTGGTATTAGAGCCAATAAATTCAAGAAAAAGTTAGTTTAGTGTGTTGAAGAAAAGCAAAGATGCCTCCAAGGGTAAATATTGTTGAAAGAGCAATAGAAAGGTTGGCCAAAGAGATGGGAGACAAACTGGCCCAAGAGATGAGAGAAATGAAAACAATTCTTGATGCAAGGTTACAACAGTTGAGAAAAATTAGAGAAGAGGTGTGATCACAGGAGATTTAAGTGATCAGGAAGAAGAAACAAATGAAGACAATCCACTAGAAGAAGAACCCCATGAAGAAAGAGATGTTGAAGAGGTGAGGTTGGAGAGATTGTGGAAAGCAGTTAGAGGTGAAGGTTCCAAATTGAAGATGAACTCTCGGTGTATTCAGGTAGCCTAAACAGTGAGGAGTCTCTTGATTGGATTGGAGAACTAGACAAATATTTTGAATTTGAAGATGTGTTAGAGGAACAACGAGTGAAGTTTGCAAGAACAAAATTGAAGGTCCATGCATCCCTTTGGTGTGACTATGTGCAAGATGAGAGAAGGAAGAAAGGAAAGGAAAAGATCACCTCTTGGGATAAAATGGTTGCAAAGTTGAAAGTTAAATTTCTACCTAGTGATTATGCCATTCAATTGTATAGGCAACTACAAAATTTGAAACAAAAAGACATGGATGTAAAGGCATACATAAAAGAAGTCTATAAACTGAGTATTAGATCAGGCCATATGGAAGAGGATGTTGATAAGGTTGTGAGGTATTTGAATGGAATGAAATATAGCATACAAGATGAACTAAGTCTCACAAGCCCTAGAACAATAGAAGAATGCCACCAACTAGCCATAAAGGTTGAAGACAAGCTGAGAAGGAGACAAGAGAAACAAAGAATGGGTAGAGGAAGGAATTTTAGAGGAAGAGGATCATTTTTTGATTTAGGGCAGTCACATGAGAGAGAAGGAGAGACAAGTAGTTCTTAAGAACAAACCTCAGATTCAAGGGGCAGTTTTAAGGGAAGAAGATCAAATTTTAGGGGCAGAATTGGGAGTAGAGGAGGATCAAGTGGATTCATTGGAAAGTGTTATAAATGTAATAAATTTTTAGGCCATCAAGAATGGAAATGCACTGAAGAACATCCATCTACTTCTTTTGGAAGTGAAAGGAGAAATCAAGTTGCATAAGGTGAAGATGCATAAAGTGTGAATTCTCCACCACAAGTTGAAGAACCAGAAGTTGGGGAGTTTTTTCTGATGAGAATAACCTTGATCAAAGTGCCCATGGAGAAGGAACTACCACAGAGAAATTCACTCTTTAAAACTACATGCAAATGCCAAGGTAAATGTTGTAAAGTTGTCATTGATTCTGGTAGTACTGACAATTTGGTTTCTGTTGGAATGATAGAGAAGTTAAAGATGAAAAGATTACCTCATGCAACTCCATACAAGGTTTCTTGGTTAAACAAAGGGCAACAAGTGTTAGTGAATGAGCAAAGTTGGGTAGAATTCCACATAGGGGGATACAAGGACAAAGTGTTATGTGACATCATTCCCATGGATGTTTTCCATATGCTACTAGGTAGACCATGACAATATGATAGGAAGGCAATCCATGATGGTAGGAGAAATACCTATGCCATAGAGAAGGATGGGGTCTCTTACACTCTGAAACCTTTGAAAGAGGAAATCCAAGAACAAGAAGTGGGATCTAGTGTAATGTTGGTAAATGAGAAGGAGTTTGTAAAAACAATAGAAAAGGAAGAAAAGGGCTTTGTACTCATAACCGGATCTAGGACTATTATGACAACAACTAGGATTGATGAATTACCTTTGGAGATCCAAAATTTACTTGAGGAACATGCTAATATAGTGATTAATGATATCCCAAAGAGAGGTATTAGTCCTCATATCAAGTTGCTAGAATGGGAAGGCAAACCTTTCAATTTAGATGAAGATGCTAAGTGTTTGCAAGTGGAATTTGAGAATGCAACCCAAGCTACCTTTCAGTTGCTTAAGTATTTTGGTAAATGTAATCCAATACAAGATGGAGTTAAGAGGCTCAATCCCAAGCTAGAGGTTCAATTTTTTGTTTTGTGGACTGATATGAACTGAGAAAAGGAGAAGGTCAATCATTGTGCAAATCCAATGGAGAAGGCAACATTAAACATTACAGATTTGGGAGAACAGTTTATGTTGTTGATTCTCAAACCAAGCCCCTTCAATCAGTAGTGGACATGTTGAAAGGATCACTGAATGAGTGTGGAAGACATGACATAGTTGTAATGTAGGGATCTCTTCAAAAAATGAGAAGTAATAGTGTTGAAGAAGCAAGGAGAGCTAAAAAAAAATTGTTTTCCATTGAGGATGAAGAATATCCACATCAACTGCATACATTAAAAAAGGAGATATTGGAAGTTAGACATGCTTTGATTCTTTTAGAAGAGGACATAAAAACTGATCAAGAGCCTATGCTTGGTGCCATGATGGCTAGAGACAACAAGAGGAGACAAAATGCTCTTATTGAGATTGCGTAATCGAGGAGTGAGAGACCTAAGGTCAAAATGAAGCAAGGTGATGAAGGAGAGAAATTTTCTATTGCAATGCATGCAATCCATTGACAAGAAAGGGAGCAGCTACAAAGTAGAGTTAGCAAATGCAAGCAAAGGGCAGGTGTGAGAAGAAGAGAAGTTGATCTCAAGGTTGAAGATTTAATTCTAATTTGTACCCTTTCACATAGTATGTTGTTGCAAGTAATGGAGTAGATTTAAAATAATTCTCAAATGCTAGATGCTGGATAGTTACACTATTGTAGACCTCCATTCAAGGGGACCTTGAATATTTTCTCTCTGGGGAGTATGGTGCAGGGGCATCCTGATACACTTTGATGCAATTTTGGGTTATATTGTGAAACTTTTATTTTTGCTTTGTTTTGGCTTGATTGATGTAAATAAGGTCATTTGAGACCATCCTAAGTGGTTTAGGACCATTTTTGGGTCATTAGGTGAAATTTAGGCAAATATTGTAAAAGTTGCTTAAAAGTTGTCAAAAGTTGTCAATGTTGTAATGACAACTTTGCAAATTTGTTAACCAATCAATTGTGGGTGGGTTGGAGGCCTAGAAATGATTGTAGAAGCATAAATATTTCTTGAAAACATGAAATCCAAGGTTGGTTGAAGTTGGAATGAAGAAAACCTCAATTTTGCCCGTTTTAAATTGTATTTTCTTGCAAAATCTTATTGTTCTTTCACATTGTATAGATTTGTACTTGCTGGCATGGACTAGAAGTTAATTTTGACTATTTAAGGTTTTCAAAGTTATTTGGATTTTTTTGGATATTTTCGAGTATATAATTTCTTTTTGGATATTTCAAGTTTTAACGACTTAGGTGATATATAAGAATCTATGCAGATGACTAGGTGTAGGAAGATGCCCCCAGTCATGTGTTTAGATTACTTCGATATAAGTACAACAAATTAAATTTACGATAATGCCAAGTAATAGTGATAGAGATAGATACTTGTTGAATACTGAGCCATGATAGGGATGGAGATGGATGGAAGAAAGATGGATGCATGGATGAATGGAAATTTTATTATAAATGGATGAAAGGAGAAAGAGCACTTGATAGATGGTAGATGGTGCTTATTTACATGAGGTGCATGTTTGCCAAGTTTTTGCCAAGGTACTTTCTCAAAGCACCACAAAAGTGGTTTTTGCTATAGGACAATTTTTCTCTTTACTATTTTTATCCTTTTTTTTAGATTTTTCTATTTTTTTAGTTTTTTTTTTTGGTTTTTTGGAATAATATACCCTTCATGGGCTAGGCATAGAACCACTTGAGATGATTGTGGTTGATAGGTTCCTACAAGGGATCCCCTTTAGGTGTGGCTAACTGATATTCTCTTGATCCATAACTTGAAGTGATGACAAAAGGTCCCAACCAATTAGGTTCAAACTTCCCTTTATTGTCTTGATCAAACTATTTTTTTTATGATTTTCTTTAAGGACAATGTCTCCTAATTGGAAGTATCAACCTTTGATCTTTTCACTATAGCTTCTATGCAACCAAAATTATGATAGGCTTGCAAGTGATTTAGTGCTTCTAGGCGACGCTCATCCAACAACTCAAGTTCATTCAGCTCGGAAGTCCCATAAATTCTTGATCATCTATTAGGTGTTGCAATGAAACTCTCATCGATGGGAGCTTGAACTCAATAGGTAGGATAACTTCAGTTCCATATACCAAGGAATATGGAGTAGCACCAGTGGGTGTTCTAATATTAGTTTGGTATGCCCATAAGGTGGGGTTTAACTATAAGTGCCAATCTTGGCCAACGTCATTAAAAGTCTTCTTCAAGATATTGATGATGGTCTTGTTATATGATTCATCTTGACCATTTACTTGAGGGTAGCAAGGTGTAGAGAAATGATGTTGGATATGGAATTGGTTGCAAAGTTCTCAGACATCTTGATTTTTAAAAGGCATACCATTATCTGTGATAATGGCCTGTGGAACATCATAGCAAAAAATTAGGTAGTTTAGGATGAATTTGGATATATATTTGCCTATGATATAGATCATTAGGATGGCTTCTACCCACTTTGTAAAATATTCAGTGGCGGTAATTATGAATTTGTCGCCATTGGATGAGGTAGGCATTATTTTCCTAATGAGATCGAGTCCCCATTAAGAGAAAGGCCATGGTGTAGTGATAGGTTGAAGCTATTGAGATGGAGCATGGATGAGGTCCTCATGCTATTGAAATTGCAAGCACTTCTTCACAAACTAATTAGCCTCTTATTCCATGGTAGTCCAATATTATCCCATTCTAAGAAAAAAATTAGCCAAGGTAATGCCACTCAAATGTGATCTGCAATGGCCTTCATGTATCTCTTTTAAGGCAATTAAATCTTCTTCTTGGGTAAGACATCGTAGTAACATATCAAGACTTCTTTGATAAAGAGTATTGCCAATGATGATGAATCATGAGGATCAACGAATGAATGTCTTGTGAAGGTTATTAGTGAAGTTAGATGGAAGGATACCATCGTGAAGGTAAAGGTAGATGTAATGATACCAAGGGGAACTAGGACCAACAATTTCACACATGAATTTTGATTCAGGGATGTCAAAATTCTGTATGAGAAGCTACTCCACAAGGAACTCATATTTTAGGCTATTATGCGACATTGTATAGTAAGGACCCAATGGTTTTCATGGCATCTACAACTCTGTTGTTGATTCTCAGACCCCAATGGTTGCAAATGTCCATATTCACTATTTTTTATTGTTTCAATGCCTTATAAAGATGGTTGTAGGATAGTTTCACGTGAAGATTCACCTTTAATGAGATAAAGGATGTGTGGAAAAGGTTGCTTGATCCTTAGAGATCATCTTCCTTCAACCATGTAAGTACATATAGTCCTCTAAAAGTGGACGAAGATGAAAATGGTAATGGGAACTAACTACATGTGATAGTTTTAAAATAAGAGAAGGGGACAAAGTTTGCTAAACATGAATACATGACAAAGTCCTCAAGGAGAAGTCATGAGTTTCCAAATCAAGGGTAGTTAAGTAACATCTAAATAAAAGACTTCATGTAAGAGAGTGACAATCCCTATAAGCAATTAGTCTATAGTTTCTTTGCCTATGAGGACACTAGAATGTACGTGGACCTGTAGCACGGGGTAGAAGACAATCATATGAAAACCTGCAATCCAAGCAGAAAAAAATGTTCATATGACATTGGGATCATTTTACACAATAAAATTAATGAAATGATGTAGAAGATGATAAATTATGTCACTCACGAACAATGCATAACTCATGATAATGGGCATTAGGATGGTATGTAAACTACATCCTTGATTCAATACCAAAATTGAGAGCATCATTCCAAGAATGCAAAAAGAAACTGAGATTGCAGGGAAATAAAAGACTACAGTCCTAATGGTAGCAATCTAATAAGAAGCAAATATCCTAAGGGAAAAGTCACAAAGATATTAAACATAACACTTAGCATAAAGTATTGAAGCGGGCCTAAGGAATGGCAACCTTTTGTGATGATAGCCATGGTGATGACAACACTAGTTCTTTTGCATGAATACGACATAGTGAGTTGCAGGCCTTATGAAAAACACCAAGCAACACTATCATGGATAGTACACAGTCCTATCATTAAATATAAGAGGAAAATCATCATAGAAGGTAGATAATGATGAGTGTGTGACAACATTTCAGATGATAATGAATCCTTATAAAATGATAGTGACAAAGTTAACAATAGATAGTTGAATTCACAAAAGATAGGTCATAGTTATTGTAGACACTTAATTTTGACTAACATATTCTATCCAAAATGAGCCATTTTCCACCATCTGACCCAACTAATCTATCTTCAATATTTAATTAAATGATTTTATTATTTGATTAAATTAATGATCATTTTTGCTTCACCATGATAATTAAATGATTTTTTTATAATTATTTATTTATTTTTATTATGAATTTCTGCTTAATTTTACTTTAATTAAATAATTTTGAATTATTTAATTAAATTATCTATTTCACCACTATTCATTTATATTAATTAAATAATTAATGTTATTTAATTAATTTACTAATGATTCTTCTATTCCAAAGGTTAATTAAATAATTTATTATTATTCAAATAATTATTTCCCACTTCCCAAATTAAATAATTGTTTTTAATTATTTAATTTATTTCTCAATATTATCCAAAATAAATAAAATCATTATTTTATTTATTTTCACCTTGCACATGTAAATAATAATTAATTCATTTAATTATTAAATACTCACACATATTCCACGTCACGAATTGAATGAGACTAACACTTACTCCACATCAATCAAATCCACTTCACTCCCACTCACTTTGAGTTCGCTAAGCAATCAACTCAATCCACTAACTGTCAATCTCAATTATCACTCCAATCAATCCTCTTAACTGATCCATATGATTAGTTACCTAAAATAATGTAGTCACTTAACAGTTCATCAATTCCTCTCATTAATCTTGAACTGTTGATCTTCTCAATCTCTTCTTTGATTTGGACCATCGATCAATATCACCAAAAATCTATAAATTGAACCATCCTATTATTCATTATCCATCTCAGATTATGCATAGAAACTATACTTGAATAATTGTAGTGCTTTATGTTATTGCGCTACTAAAAAATTGAGAGCAAGTATTATAGCACCATTCTCCAAGGTGAATAGAGGAGAACAATGGAGCTATGCTAAGGCAGATTGTGTTTTTTTGGTGTGCAATTTTTCATTTCATTTGATTCATTTTGCATTATTTGCTTCATTGATACAATCTTTTGATTGTGAATGATTTTTTTTTACTGTTTATCCTCTGGTTTCACAGTTGAATTTCTAGGCCATCATCATCATCATATTCTCAAAAATATAAAAAATATTAGTAGCATTACATCTAGTCTATCATCACATCATCACATAACATCTAGTATTGCTACCAAAATCACATCATATATATATTAATAATAATAATGTATCATGATACATCACTATACAATGTTTGTAAATGGGCTCATCAGCCATAAATATGAAATACATTAGCCCGCACATAAAAATCATCATGTGTCTACAAAATCAGTGCATCATCTAAATTCCCAAATCTATAGAGAGCTCCCCCCTCAGAATGGGTATGAGCAATCTTGATGTTGTGACCCTGATGGTACTAGATCATGCGACCCTTTCTCTCATTGCTCTCCACTATGACCTCGTAATGATCTAGGAGGTTGTGGCCCCATCACTCCCTCACTCATTGGTCTCCAAGATCTAGATCTCTCTGATCTACTTCGTGTAAAGCTAGGAACTCAATGCTTTGGTGAAACCACTCCCTCATATAGTGACCTATAGTAAAGAGACTCTTGTACATACCTCCAATCTGTGAAAACATCATTGTAGTAGGACCCTATGTAATATATCGAATCCTCAGGAATGACTACTCTACTTATTGAGACCGAATAAATATTGCATATTTCTCCATCATCAATCCTTATACCTATGTTTGTAACCCTTGTACCTGACCCTGTGCACTCACTAACTATGCTTGTAAACTCTATACCTGAGCCTATTTTCTATAAATCGACCATACTCATTATAACTCATAGTCTACCCCCTACTGGTAGGGTGTACATTTCCTCATCTCCTACTGGTGGAGACTATATTGCTCGCTCTCCTACTAAAGGGAACTATGCTACGTGTTGTACCATAGGTGGTGGCACCATTATTGGCTAAACATTAGGTCTTGATCCTCCACCTCCCCCATCATTACCACCCCCTCTGTCATCCCCATGACTGACTCAAAGACACAATTTCCTACCTCTTTCCTCCTCTCCTCTCCCCCCTACCTATTGTCCTCCACCATCACCACCTATCAGATCTATCAATTGTGTAGGTCTCATCTTGACCCACCAACTGTTATAAGCTTGTGTCGTCCCTGAATCAATAATATTTAGTTGTGACTTGCCAACCATACTAGTTCTAAACCCTCAAAATCTCCAATAATTGTCTCTATACTAATCTTAGGCCCTCAATGCACCACCTCTCTAGAGGTACACACAAATATAGCCTCACTAGAGCTGGTACACCTTGTTGCTCCCCAAACTGTCTATACACCCTATCTAGAAAATACAACTCAATAATCTGAGTCATCCTCCCAATCAAATAACACCCTTTGCTAACAATATGACAGATGATCCTCATCATCTGACCATGCCTCACATTGTCTCCATGGTATCCATGTGAAAATCACCATGTCATCTATCACCTGTCACCAATAGGGAACATCTCCTAAGCTGTGATAGGTCACTGCCTGATCATAACTGTAAACATATGGAAATCTAGGTACTCATGCTCTCTCTACCATTGGTCACATGATCTTTATGTGCTCCCATGCCCATATGTGAAGGATTTTCACTCTGCATCCTATGCTCACCCCATGTCTGTATGCAACCTAGTGAAGTTGATGATACAAAGTATCTAATACACACTGGCCTCATGCCTATGTGACACCATCATCTATAATTCAATCAATCGCTATCCCATATCTAATAGGAAATCCATGACTCCTCTTGTTAAGGACTAACATGCTTCTAATCAACGTCGCCAATAACACATGTAGTGTATCAAAGTGCACTTGCATATCCTTCATCCCAAGGTAGTCTATCATAAATACTCAATTGAGCGCCAACTTTCCACCATCTGTGTCATAGATTACCCTCTCCAAGGATCAAGATCTGCAAAAACCTCCACACATCCTCGAGGGTGATTGCCACCTCCCTAGTTGGTAATAGGAAAGAGCTTCATTCACTATACCACCTCTCTGCTAATGTAGTCATCATCACTCTGTGTGCTCAAATCTTGGGCATATAGGTAATGTAGTATAAACCCACTACCCCTAGAAAAGCCCGCTCATCCTTTCCAATGTGATACCTCAACCTCATAGCATCTAGATACCTCTCACAAGACATCAACGCCTCCCGACCACCCTGCACCCATCAAGACAACTTAAGTTATCTAAGTTATCATTTTCCCAAAAGCCCCTATAATTTACATGATTTTTGGCATCAATTAAGTCAAACCTACGATTGGTACCATTTCTGGCAACTTTTATCCCCCCACCCCTTTATTCATATCCATTTAGTAACCTTGTGCTTTTGGCCTTAATAATTACGTCCATTTAGGGCATAATTATGCCCTCCCAACAATTATGCCTATTTAGGGCACAATTGCGTAATACTAGCAAATGTACCATTTTTTGCCACATTTGCAACCCTCCCTAGCAATTTCACTCACCTAGAGCACAATTACATAAATCTAACAAATGCACCACTTCTAACTACATTTGTACCATTATCATTTACGCACATGCCTAAAAATTGCACCACACACCATAAAATGTGCCATTCCCTCTACATATGCACATATCTAACCCCCATTTGTGCCAAACAATAGTTTGTCACATTTATACGAAACCCTAGTTTTTCCCTAGTTTCTACCATAATAAGTGCATCAAATCACACAATTGAAAAAAGATAATTAGAATCCCTACCTCAGCTGGCATGTCATCCCTCTGTTTGAAATTTTGCACCTGCTCCACATGATCATTTCCCTTCAGAATCCCCTCCATCCTCTCCACAAACTCACTCTCACAAAACTAGAGCTCTCTAATTCTCACAAATCAAGGAGTGCAAATGAGAAGGAAATCCCACCCCACCCACTTTTTATAACCCCACATAACCCTAATTTTTCCATTATCCCATTTGCTCCATCCTCTTAACCTATTTATTTCACATTCACTACCCCCCATCAAATACCTTCACTTTATTTTACAAATTTTATCTTTTTCCAATATCCTCCATTAAATCAATTCCTTTTTTGTGCTTCCATTTAAAAAAATAAAAATATTTTTAATATTTTTTTCGTCAAACTCTCGAGGGGGCATCCCAACTCCATTTTCATTTGTTAGGGAAAATTGGGGCATATGCCACATTTTTTTAATATTTTCTTTGAAACAACACCACAAAAATGCATTATCTCAAAGAGGGGCAAAATGTAGACACTTAATTCTGACTAATGCGCCATCCAAAATGAGTCATTTTCCATCATCTGACCTAACTAATTCGTCTTCAATATTTAATTAAATAATTTTATTATTTGATTAAATTAATGATTATTTTCACTTCACCATGATAATTAAATGATTTTTTATAATTCTTTAATTATTTTTAAATTTGAATTTCCTTTTAATTTCACTTTAATTAAATAATTTTGAATTATTTAATTAAATTATCTATTTCACCACTATTCATCTATATTAATTAAATTAAACTCTTATGTGACTGTAGAACGCCTCTCGGCGTAATAATTAACATTATTTAATTAATTTACCAATTCTTATATTCTAAAATTCAATTAAATAATTTATTTTTTCAATTAATTATTCATTTTCAACAAGTCCCAAATTAAATAATTGTTTTTAATTAATTAATTTATTTCTTAATATTATCCAAAATAAAGAGAATTATTTATTTTATTTATTTCCACCTTGCATATGTAAATAATAATTTATTTATTTAATTATTAAATACTCATGAATATTCCACCTCACCAGTTGACTAAGACTGACACTTAGTACACTCATCAATCAAATCCACTTTACTCCCACTTACTTCAAGTTCACTGAGCAATCAATTCAATCCACTAACTGTCAGTCTCAGTTATGACTCCAATCAATCCTCTTAACTGATCCATACGATCAATTACCAAAAATCATGCAATCACTTGACTAGCCATCAATTCCTCTCATTAATCTTAAACCGTTGATCTTCTCAATCTCTCCTCTAATCTACATCGTCGATCGGTATCACCAAATATCTATGAATTGAACCCTCCTATCATTCATTCTCCATTTTAGATCGTGTAGAGAAACTATACTCAAATCATTGTAGTGCTTTATGCTATCATGCTACTAAAAATCTAAGAGCAAGTACTATAACACCAATCTCCAAGGTGAATAGAGGAGCACAATGTAGCTATGTGAGGGCTTATTATGTGTTTTTGAGTGTGCAAGTTTGTAGTTCATTTGATTCAATTTTCTTTATTTTCTTCATTGATATGATATTTTGATCATGAATTCTCTTTTTTATTGTTTATCTTTGGTTTCATAATTAAATTTCTAGGTCATACAATTGTCATGTTATCAAAGGGAAAATCTAAAGCTACCAGAGATAATAGTTTCATGTGAGAGATTAATATGGGTATAATATGACTCTAGATGCATATATGATAGCCTTATTGGAGTTAGTGAATAGAAAGGTTCTTAAAAAGGTATGAAAATCCTTCAAGATATGACATATGTGGTCATAACAAAAGATCACAAGTTGATTGCTCAATTATTGCAAAATGATTGGAAGAAATGAAGGACATCTAACTCTAGAAGATACTATGTTTAATACAATGAAAGTGGTTTTCATAGTGATCTTAGCATTCAAGAAAGTAATAACCATGGAGACATGAGTCAATGTCTGAAGACCTCCTAAAAGTCTAGTGAAAGGATGACAATTCAAGAGGGAAATGATAGTAGAAAATCCTTGAACAAGAAGAGAATAGTGACATGAAAAACAAGAAGACTGTCATATGAGATCTTGGCAATCCCATGAGCCAAATGATAGTGCAACAAGTCCATAATACAATCTTATTTTTAAAGGGTAGGTTTCTCATAAAGAATGCATAGAAGATAGCCTTATGTAATGTCCTCATTACAAAGCATTTCATACAAATATTTGAGTTCAAAAGGATAGTCTAAAGGTTGTAGTGGCACAAATCATGACACAAAGCATGAACCATGATGGTGGCCTTATGCAAGGACAATAGATAGTCAATGAGTAAAAATACATGATAAAATCTTGTGGTACTTCATGAACTCAAAAGGATAAAAGGACAAAGGTCACTGGCAGAGGACTATATAGAAGATGAGTGACAAGGACTAAATAAAAATATATTGGCCTATTATTTTTTCAATCAAGGGTAGACAAGGTTCTTATGGATATTATTGTGAATCCATGAGTTAAAGGACAATGGATACTGTTCAAGACCATTAAGGAAAAGGACAGTTTTATAAATTAGTTATAGAATTTAAAAGGTTTTCCATGAAAGGAAAGGAAATCATACATTTGAAATGACAGTGGCAAGAACATAAAGGAGTGGCAGAGATTAGGATGAAGAAGCTTTAAGACATGAAACATGTGCTAAAACACCTAGCCTTGAGGATATCCCATTCCCCTATAATGAATTTGACTATTTCAAACTCTCATCCATATGACCTATAAACATGTTTGAGGAAAATTATGAATGATTAATTACAATGCTTGCATCAATTACATGGTAAAATTGAGTTTGCTTTAATTATTTAATTAATAATATCTAGTGCAAATATGGATAACATTAACCATTTATAGTTGCATTAGTTCATTATTCATTTATTCAATTAATCATTTATAATGAAAAATATGGACACCATTGGTCAAAAATATTTGTATTAACTAAAAATCCATATAGGCATACAATATTTTATGTCGATAAAAGTATAAAATATATACAAGAAAGCAATATAGGCTTGCAACAAAGATATGGGCATACAGTGTTGCATATATATGTAATAAAAAATATATGTTCAAAAATGCCATATAGGAATACGACAAAGGACCAAGTAATGTCGTCATTTCCCTCTAGGGGAAGGAAAGAGATCACGAGTTTCCTTTGACTACCAAGAGGATGGAAATGTATACGATCGTGGTCTCCTTTGAACTTGTTCACTCGACCTCCTATTTAAAGTTCCTTGGAACTCCACCTAATACAATAAAAGTATAGACATTAATATTGTAGACATGTAAAATTGACTTAACACTTATCAAAAACTTGGAACGTCTCATAACAACCTCGAAATGAATTAGAACAACTCTGAATCAACCCAAAACAGCTCATAATGACTCTGAAATGACTTGGAATAACTTTGAATCAACTCAGAACGTCTCAGAATGACCCCAAAATGACTCGTAACAACTCTGAATCAACTTGAAATGTCTTTGATCGACCCTGAAATGACTCAGAATAACTTTGAATCAACTTGGAACATCTTGAAATGACCCCGAAATGACTCAGAACAACTTAGAATCAACTCAGAACGACCATGAAATGACTCAGAACGACTCAGAATCAACTCAGAACGTCTTTGAACATCTCGGGATCAACTCAAAACATCTTTGAAACATCTCAAATCATCTCAAAATCATCCCACGACATCTCACAACACATCAAATGGCATCAAACGACATTCAAAACCATAATTTCCTCTATTAATTGAATATTACAACATTATTTAATTAATTCACTTTTTCATCATTCTCGACAAATTAAATAAATATTGTTTATTTAATAAAGTCTTGAAAACCCTAATTCTACTATTAATTGAATAATACAACGTTATTTGATTAATTCACATTCCATCATTTTGACCAATTAAATAAATTATATTTATTTAATAAAGTCCTAATCTTATCTTATTTTGTCCTAATTAATCAAATGACACCGGTTATTTGATTACGTCACTAATTCACCTTATTCCTTAAATTTAATTGAATTATTAAATCATAATAATTTAATTATCACACTTCCCTCCAAAATTTGAATAATTAAATCAAACTATTAAAATTAGAAAAAATCAAAATCAAAATCAAAATGGAATTAATTAATTAAATAAATTAATTAATTAATATTCCTCACCCACTTTTTGATTGATAAAATCATGGATTGCTAACTAAGAAATCTATTTTGCTAACAAAGCAATCTAATTTTGCTAACTCAACCATCTAATTCCTAACTCAACCCTAACTGATCAATCAATTGCTAACTAAGCAATCAAAATCCTAACTAGCCAATCTATTCTTCAATCACCCTAATTGTGCAATCAACTTTGCACAATATCCTCATGTCTAAATCCTCTCAACTCATTTTGACCATTGATCTGGATATTCTCCAACACGATCTTGACCGTTGGTTCAAAATTGCTTTTTCTATATAACAAGCCTTTCTCTTCACAAATATGGATCATAATTTCAACTTACCTTATGCAACGAATTGGTGTCACAATCACCATTGATAGAGCTTCAACCTTTTTAGTCAAGCAAGCATAAATCATCAAGATTTTGCACGTAAGCAATAGAGGCTTTGCAGTGATACAAACAACCCAACATCATGCAAATACACTCCAACATGGGATGGTAATCTCTCCTATGCTTTTGAATTTAGTGTGTTAATCTTAGGATTTCATTTCATTCAAATAGCTTAGATTTGCACATTTCATGAGTGATGGAATAGGATAGATTAAGTGTTTTGAATTAGATTAGTTTTTGATTTGAATCTTGCATTTGATCTTGCTTTCACATCGTTTTCCTAATGGATTCCTTCCCCCTCTCACAAATATATATAGAAATTAAATTATAGAATGAAATATATAAAATAATCACTACGTTCATCCACAACAGTGGCACACTCATAATATGGAGCTATGAAGCCCTATGTAAACCATCTAGATAGAAATTCAACTACAAATGAATATCATTCGATTTTTCAATAATAGACAAATAAAACAACAAATATAATGTGAAATTTACTGTATATGCATAAAATTGGTCATGTTTAAATAATCCTGACATTTAATTAAATATTTATTATTTAATTAATTCCTCTAAAGTCTTCTACATGTAATTAAATTTAATCAATTTAATTATAGTGTTCATTCATTTTATTCTCCCACCATAATTAAATAAATCTATTTTATCTAATTATTCCACATATCTACTTGATTAAATTAAATAAATACATTTTATTTATTTAAGTTAATTATCATCTTTTGAATTTAATTAAATCTCTTTAATTAAATTTAAATATCTCTTTTCTTTCTATTTTAAACTTTCCTCTAAATTAATTAAATACTTTTATTTAATTAATCTCATAACACATGTCATTCCTTCTAATCTAATTAAATATTTTATTTAATTAAAGATCTTCTGCTTTCTTCAAATCATAATTAGATATTCTATTTAATTATGAAATCTTCTGATTTCCTCAAAATCTTAATTAAATATTTAGTTAAGAAAAATCAACTTACACTCATAAATAAATAATTGAATTAGATAATTCATTATTTATCTTATCAGAATATTTCCATCTTTCTTCTAAAAAAATATGATTTTTAAATCATCTCATCTTATCTCTTCCATGAAAATGGAAAAATCTTGCTTTATTCGTTTTCTTCTATTTTCTCTTCAATCTCATCTATCTTCAACCATTTGATCTGTCAGGAATTATCATAGCCATTGACCAACCCAGCCAATCAAAATCTTCAAAAAACTCTATAAATGCACGTTCAAATCCAAGCATTGGTTACAACACAGGACGAATACAACATATGCATACATTACATTCTTGCATTTTTAGCACTTTCAGCAATATTGATCATATTAGCATAATCTTGCATTTAGCATAATATGCATTTTAATCTCATTCTTCAGTAGCCTACTTCGTTGAGCTTGGCATTCCAAATCTGAGAGCAACTTGAGCAAAGACGAAATGCTGGAGATAGAGGGCAATAAGACGACTTCGGAGAAACTGCCATTAACAGTTTGCTTATTTCTGTTTTTCCTTTGGCTTCTTTGATTTAATGTTTTATTGATTGTGTTGTTATTGATTTAGATTGATCACATATTTCACACACACATAAAATGGTGCCCATCGTGGGGCCTATGCCCCGATTTTAATATTTTCTTGCAGAGTATTCTGGCAGGTTTCCGCGTTTTGAGTTCGACGTTCGGAAAAATTTCGTGCTTTAGCGCATCCGAGACTTTTTGCGGCGCTTTTGGGACTTTTATTTTTTTTGTTTTCGCAGGTATTCTAGCACATCTGGGGACTGTTTCGGCGCTTCTGAGAGTTATTTTAGCGCATCTAAGGGACAAAATAGCGCATTTGTTCTCACTTTATTTAGAATTAAAATCTACATTTAATTATAGTAGCGCATTTGAGAATTGTTTTAGCGCTTTTATAGTCTGTTTCAACACATTTAAGGTAGATTTTAGAGCATTCAGGCTACATATTTACGGATTCATATCAACACTTAGTTAAAGTAGCGCATCTGAGGTCTGTTTCTGTGCTTTTAAATTCTATTTCTGCGCTTTTGAGTTATGTTCCTGCGCTTTTGAGGTCTGTTTTTGCGCATATACTTTCTATTTTGGTGCATCTAAGGTCTGTTTCTGCGCATATATTATCTGTTTTGGCGCATCTAAGGTCTGTTTCTGCGCATCTGGTTGTAACACAAAAACAAAATTCTAATTCTGATGCATTTCGCAGATAGAATTTTCTCTGGTTAAAAAGAAGCAACCCTAGGATAGTCACATCTGAATAAAATTGATCAATCCTAGGATAGACATGGCATTTAAAAAGAAGCAATCTAGGATAGTCACTACACAATGATCTTACAGTTAAAATTGGACAAATTTGTTTTTGTGAAGCAATATCTTCACTTAGATTAGATCATCGTGATTTGGGTTTTAAAAAGAACATTTGTTTGCTTTATCTGTGGCAATAGGTCTATGCTCTCCCCTTAATTGGGTGATCAGAATACCATACTTGCCTTTTCAATTTCATGCAAATTTCATGCTTTAATTACATCCTTTAGAGAGCCTGCCGTAGTGGGAAAAAGTACTCACCCTATGGGAACGAATCAAGTGGGTTCAAGTCAAAGCCAGACTATTCCACCCCACTATAATATTTAAAGTAAATCTGGGGAAACCCTCTTTTACCAGTAGTGTGCAAGATAACCATCCCCAAAGCCTTTGTTCTAAAGGTTGGGAGGTCTCCTGAGGGAGTTTATTATTGCCGCACCGAACGAAAATCCTTACTACGAACCTAGTGTAGTAGCCAGCTGAAGTCAGTTTCCAAACATTCTAATAATCACAGTGCAAGGGGAGGGAAGAATCTGCCCCCAAGATACTCACCATATAACTGCCAAGGATTGTTTGCTCAGGGGATCCAGTATCCACTTCCGTCACTCTGAGTACGCACCTGGAAAAGACAAAAACACGGGCACCCTTTCGGGGGTGTCATGGTTGTGTGAGTCAACGTAGTTCTAAGATGTGGGATGTTGATTACTAGAATGACCTACTTGAGTACTAAGAGTGAGTCTATCTAAATTGTCTTTCATGTGCTAAACCTGTGAAAACACTTGCTAAAAAACATTTTCTTGATCATACACTTGATGTTAGTATAGGGTTTTAAAAACAACTATTTTTCAGAATGTTTGTTGTGTCTTCCATTACATTAACTCAGATAAAAGATCATCCAAAATGAAAGTGAAGAACAACAGCTGAAACCATTCGAAAATAATTCACATCTTTGGTCCAATAACGTCCTTGATATTTTCTCTCATGTTTAGGAAGTGGAAATCAACAAAATTCGTCAAGAAATCAATTTCCACTAGAATCAAGAAACCTAAGAAATAGTTAGGGTACAAGAAGTCATTGCAAAGAAGAAAATTTTTGTACAAGAGTCGACATGTCTTGCTTCATTATCGTGGATTTCTTCATAGATACCAAGATTTTGTTAGGGGATTCACTGATGAGTATGCTGTAGATCCATTGGATTCTCGAGCTCATTATCAGAGATTGGCTCTATCTCAACGACATAATCTTAATTGACCTCTTGAGTTTGATAACATACCTCAACCTTCTATTGAGTATCCCTCACATCCTAGTCAAATCCTCCAGTGATCTTGAATTCCTCCTTCGAAGACAAAGATCAAATCTTTAAGAGTGTGTCTTCCAAAAACAAATTTTCTGATTATTTGATTTACCTTCCCCAATAGGATTCTGACATCCTTCATTATCGGAAGCCATGATCTAAAATTAGGAAACATCATTGATCATATCATAAGATCTCCATCTTATCGGATCAAGATATCCCCATTATCACACTCATCAAAACTGTGATCTAAGTTTAGAAGATTTCTTCAAAATCACATGCCTATCTTCACAAGATCCCAATACATCAAATCAAGGGAAGAAATCCAACAAGAAGGTCCTACTCAAAACACTCAAGAAGAAGGTGAAAACAGTAATCCTCTCTATAGTGTGAGTCGTAATCCACTTTTCAATAACGACATGGATAATAGAGAAGAAAATCCCTTCCACAAGTACAAAGCCATAAACAATACTCCTATCGATAGCGATGATGAACATGAGGATGAACGCCACCTTAGAGAAGCTGAGCAAGATCCCAAATTTTACAAAGCCATATAAAAGATCTTGCAACACGATAAAGAGAAATATTTCCTCTATCTAGCTGACCAAGGAGCTAAATTGCCGCATGACTTTGATACTGAGATCTTGAAGAGAAAACCTGAAGAAAAACCCCCATCTGATCTTAGTGCTTTGACTCAAAAAATTAAAGCACTTCAAGGACAAGTTAAAGAGTTACAAGAGGGAACCACCGCAAAGAAATATACTCTTGAGGACATTTGTCCTTATCCTTTTGATCGAAGTCTCAACATGATTCCATTTCCCAAACATTGTGAAATGCCAAAATTTGATCGCTATAATGGGAAATCAGATCCAATCGATCATGTTAGAGATTTCTGAAATATGACATTAGAATTCGCTCACGAAGACACTTACTTGATGCGATTATTTCCTAGGAGTCTTGGAACTCATTCTATGGAGTGGCTATCAAAAATCACACCTCCCGTCAAGACATTTGAGGAATTAATCAACCTGTTCATATCACAATATGCTTACAACATCCAACACCAAATCACCATGATCGATCTCTGCAAAGTTGCGCAAAAACCTGGTGAATCTTTCATTACATTTCTTCAAAGATGGAGAAGAATGTTCGCTAGATATCCACGTCCTGTTCCTGAAAAGGAAAAGATGGTTACCTTCATTAACAACTTAAATTCAGAAATGAGCTACCATTTGAACTTACATTGTCCTCCTTTTGAGAAATTGATCGAAGATGCAATAACCATTGAAGGTACTTTGGTCAAAAGAGGAGTAATCAAACATGACAATCTTAGCTCATCTAATCATCACAACAATCAGGACAAGTCTAAATTTTGGACTCACAACAAGAACGTAGTGAATGATGGTGTTGTTGATGCGAATCATGCCTCAACCAAACCATTTGTTCTTAGTGCTCCAAGCACTCACCACAACAATGTCAACTCAGTTACAAATCAAGGGAATAACCCTCCTCCTCTGAGGAAAAATGTAAATCAACATTTTACTCCCAATCAAGGGACTACCAATGATCAAGGTTATCAAGGAACCAATAACAATCATAACTCCTTAGGGAATACCTCGAATATGAATCCACAACGATTTTCATTCTTCTCTCGTAGAAGAAATTATACTTCTATAGGGCAATCTTTAGAATCTGCACTCAAAGAATTGATGGCCAAAAATGTCATTACCTTACCACCGCAGCGAAACTATGAACCCAGTGTAAAGCCTCCATGATGGAATGAGGCATACTATTGTGACTATCATCAGTGCAAAGGTCATCGCACAAATAACTGTCAAGCCTTGAAGAATACTATTCAAGACTTAATTGACAATGACATTGTCACGATAGAAGGACATCAAAAATAAAATGAAGAACACAAAGCTTTTCGAGATCCTTTGCCTAACTATCAAAAAGGTGAGTCTTCTGAAAAAAATGTGAATCATATTGAGGATCCGATAATTAATCATATCTACATTGATGATGAACGGATCAATGTCATAAAAGTAAAAAAAAAATAGAATATAGGGAGGTCAACACAACAACAAGGGCGCAAGCCAAAGTTGTCTTAAAGGGTGTCCCCTCAAAATCCACTGGACCTACACCTCAACATCAATATGACTTAGTTAACCAACTTCAGAAGACTCCTGCTCAGATTTCTATTTTTGAACTCTTGAAGATTTCCCTAGCACATAAACAAATTCTCGAAAAATCCCTCTTTGAAACAACTGTATCCACTGATTTGGATGTGAAACACTTTCAAGCCATGGTAGGACATTTATCCTCACCCACATGCCTTTCATTCTTCGAAAAAGATGATGTTTCCATAACTCATCCTCATAATTCATCATTATATTTAGAGGTCATGGTTCACAAGTTTTGTGTTAGACGAGTTCTAATAGATGGAGGCACTGGTTTAAACATATGTACTATGAAGTTGGTCAAAGCTTTGGGAATTTATGAAGACTCCATTGATTTCAGAAGAAAGATTACCATAAAAGATTATGATGATGAAGAAAGAACATCCAAAGGTCTAATAATGCTACCAATCAGAGTGGGTCCTGTTATCAAAAATACTTTATGTCAGGTATTAGATCGTGATCTTGCATACAACATTTTGTTGGGTCATCCTTGGATCCACGAAATGCAAGCTGTCCCATCTACGTATCATCAATGTCTCAAGTTTCCTTATGATGGATAGGAAATCACAATACCGGCTGATAATTCAAAGGCTCAAACTTGTGCAAATCTCAAAACCAGTCAAGATACTTTGGTTCCTAATAATCGAGAAGCTCATAATAGTACTTCTCTAAAAATTGACACGCAAATCAGTAAATTAGCCAATAGTTTTGACAAGAAATTGAAATTCAAAGACCATGGAGTCAGGGAATACTCTCTTTGTTTGGCTAATTTACCTGCATCAACTCGGTCACATGGACAACCTTCCGTCACTCAACATCAAATATCAGCAGCATCGACGTCAACACAACCACCAATGGAGCCAATCACAAAGTTTAATGGGCAATTCATCAAGGAAAAATTCCCCATGGAAGATCCTGAGGATAGGGAAATTCTAAACTGGCTATATAAGGATGAAGATGAAGCGGTTTTTAATGCCAAATTACCAATAGAGAAATATGGGAAAGGATATTCTATCATGCAGAAGATGGGCTATGATAAGGGTCCCATCGGGAAAATAAAAGGAGTAGTTGAACCTATTAATCCTCTGAGACTTGCTGCAAAAGAGAAAATCAGATTAGGTTATGACGCTACCTTGAAAGAAAGAACATCTAAAAAGCTGCAAGGCACTGTTTTCACATTGCAAGAAGGTTTAGGTTCAAGAGAAGCATGTTTGGCCACAGTTCAGAATTTCGTGGAAAATAACTCTGACACAGACTCTGCTAAATATGAATGGGACACCATTTACAATGATGAATTCTGGAGGGATAAAGAGGTTGATATAATACACAAGTATACCCCAACTCTAATCAAAGGTGAAGGTTCAGGGTCCCAACCACAAGAATCTAAACTACAAAGTAATTATGATTCTAGTGATGTTGAGTCAGATTTAAATGAATGAGACCATCGTGAGAATAGTACCATCATTGACCAACCTCATACCTTGGATCCTACGGTCAACTCCATTATGACTATAACCATAGCCGATTTCACGCAACCCGATGACTTGATACCTTTGATTTATCCTGATCTCATTGATTGGTATTCATCCGAACCTATCAATATACCAATGTTTCCAAGTGATGAAGCTATTGTAAACTTCCTTTCTGCAGAAGACGTAAATGATTGTTCCACTAGCGATTTTCAGCATAAAGTCTTTGATCAGGAGGGTGTCAATTCTCCCAGCTGCAAAAATAAAATTAAAAACAAAAGATCTAATGGTGAAAACCAAAATCTGGCAGTATTAGATCGAACAAAAGATAAAATAAAGAGCGTATCAGATGGTGAAAACCTTTCTAAGGCACCAGACGATGGGAATCTTGACACTCTCCCAGAACATTACCATGAGCGATCGTCTATTTTGATTAAGCCTACAAATGCCGTCGATCTTGAAACTTCAGACAAACCAAGAATTTTACAGCTGGCTGCATCAATGACAGAAAAAGAAATACCAGAGTTCATGGAATTTCTAAAAACAAATCAAGTCAACTTCGCGTAGTCTTACGCAGACATGCCCGGTCTTGATCCTGATCTTATTATGCATCACTTGTCTATCAAACCAGGAGCTAAGCCTGTAAAACAAAAACTCAAAAAGATGAACCCACATGTTGCATTACTGGTTAAGGAAGAACTAAGAAAACTCCTTAATGTGGGCTTCATAAGATCAATCAACTATGCCGAATGGATCTCCAACATCGTTCCTGTAGCCAAGCCAGATAAAAGTGTCAGAGTGTGCACAAATTTCAGAGATCTTAATAAAGCATGTCCTAAGGATGACTTCCCACTTCCAAGCATTGACACTATAGTTGATTTAACAGCTGGCCATGCCATGTATTCATTAATGGCTTGTTTTTCTAGTTACAACCAAATAAAGATTGCACCTGAAGACCAAGAGAAAACAGCTTTCACGTGTCCATGGGGAACTTACTGTTGGAATGTCATGCCTTTCGGTCTAAAGAATGCTGGGGCTACTTATCAAAGAGCCATGACTACAATCTTTCATGATATGATGCACACATTCATGGAAGATTATGTAGATGACATATTGGAAAAATCATACACCAGAGGACACCTGGAAATATTGTCTAAAATATTTACCAGATTGGAGAAATTCAAAGTTCGCCTAAATCCCAAGAAATGTGTTTTTGGGGTCACATCTGGAAAACTCTTAGGGTATATTTTTTCAGAAAAGGGGATTGAAGTAGATCCTACTAAAGTTTAGGCAATCATGGAAATGCCTCCCCCAAGGAACATCAGTCAATTGAGATCATTACAAGGATGACTTCAATCCATACGAAGGTTCATTGCACAATTGGCCGACAAAAGTCTACCTTTCACACATCTCCTGCATAAGAATGTTCCTTTTAAATGGGATGACAAATGTGAGATGGCATTTCAACAAATCAAGCAGTACCTGATGAACCCACCAGTTCTAATACCGCCAAATCCAGACAAACCATTGATCTTGTACATTGTCGCAACAAAGACATCCTTGGGTGCATTGCTAGCACAAGAAGACCATATAGGGAAAGAACGGGCAATCTATTATATCAGCCGAACATTAATAGGACATGAAATCAACTACACTTTCATTGAGAAGGCTTGCCTAGCAGTGGTCTTTGCTTCACAAAAGTTTTGACACTACATGCTAACTCTTATGATTAATCTGGTTGCAAAGATTGATCCACTTAAATATCTGTTAAGCAAGGCTACGTTGACAAGAAGGCTAGAAAAATGGGTTATGATCTTAAGTGAATTTGACATCCATTATATTGATCGTAAGGCAATCAAAGGACAAGTTATTGCTGACCAACTAGCCGAAGCACCACTACATGCAAAGCATCCCATGCACATTGAATTTCCAGATGCTGATGTCTTCAATGCCGAATCAAAACAAACATGGTCTTTATATTTTGATGGTTCTTTCACCCAGCATGGATCAGGGGCAGGCATACTCTTTGTCACCCCTCAAGGTAATACCATTCCTCGGTCATACAGGTTAATGTTTCCATGTACCAACAATATAGCTGAATATGAAGCCTTAATCACCGGACTGAAGATTGCACTAGAATGGAGGATTACAGAACTACAAGTGTATGGTGACTCACAGTTGGTCATTTATCAAATCAATGATGAATATCAGACCAAAGATGATAAACTGTTGCCATATAAAAAAATGGTCGATGAATTCAAGAAGTACTTTGTGGACATTAAATTCACACAAATTCCAAGGCTTGATAACAAAGCAGCTAACGCCATGGCTACGATCGCATCACTGTTACAACTCCCAGAAACTCAGATTCGCTATGAATTTCTAGTGGAACAATCATTTACACTGGCCTATGACACACTCGAAAGCCAAATCATTTGCCACTTGGTAGGATCCGAATCACCCTGGTATGGAAAGATTTATGCCTACCTAAAAGATGACATCTTACCACCTGATTTATCTCATAACCAAAAGTGAAATTTTATCCGCCAATCCTCTCACTACACTCTTATCCCTGACACCCTTTATTTCCGTGGTCTTGATGGTACTCTACTCCGATGTCTTGAACGTGACGAATCTAACAAAGCTTTACAAGAAGTTCATGGAGGTATTTGTGGTACTCATTCAAGTGGACTAACCTTATCCAAGAAATTGATTAGAATGGGTTACTACTGGCCTACAATGGAGAGAGAATCATTCACTTTTGTGAAAACATGCTCGAAATGTCAAATTCATGGGAATCTCATTCATGCTCCTGCACAAGAGCTTCAGCCATTTACACCAACTTGGGCATTCTCTCGATGGGGGCTAGATCTGGTAGGAAAGGTTCATCCTTCCTCATTGAACGGGCATAAATTCATCATCACAGCTACAAAATATTTTACCAAGTGGATTGAGGCAGTCCCTCTCACTAAAGTTATCGGCAAACAAATATCATCATCCATACTAAACTATATTATTTTCCGGTATGGCATTCCCAACTCCATTATTACTGATAATGGACGACCATTCAAGAATCAAGATGTTGATGAACTTTGTGAGAAATTTCACATTCAACACAGATATTCTACACCATACTATCCACAAGGGAATGGCCAAGCAGAGGCCTCAAATAAAACAATACTAATTTTTTTGAAGAAGACTGTGAATGATTCGGGGAAAGATTACCATGTTCAACTCAATCCCGCCTTGTGGGCCTAGAGGACCAGTGTTCGAACGCCAACATGAGCCACACCATTTTCTCTGGTCTATGGAGCAGAGGCTATACTTCCCATAGAAGTTGAGATCCCCTCTCTTAGAGTATCACTGAAAGGTCTCACAATAGACGATGACTATAGAGTTTCCCGACTACAAGAACTGGAACTCCTAGATGAAAAGAGACAAAGAGCAACTAACCATTTGAAAGCATACCAACAGATGATGTCTCGCAGCTATAATCACAAAGTCAAGCCACGTACTTTTCAGGTGGGTGATCTTGTTTTGAAAGAGAACCCATGCAATCAACAAGACAGAGAAAAGAAAGGAAAGTTTGAACCAAATTGGCTAGGTCCTTATGTGGTTATTGCAGTCTATGGTTTAGGAGCCTACAAACTATCAATGCCAGAAGGGGACCTATTTGACGAACCCATCAACAACATGCATCTCAAGAAATATTATGTTTAAGTCAGCTATCATCATCCAGAAAAAGTCTTGAAAAAAAATTCAAAAACAGCAGAAAAAGTCCTGAAAAAATTCAAAAACAGCAGAAAAAGTCCTGAAAAAATTCAAAAATAGTAGAAAAAGTCCTGAAAAAATTCAAAAACAGCAGAAAAAGTCCTGAAAAAAATTCAAAAAAAATTCAAAAAAAAAATAAATCGTCATAGAGTGAAAACCTGGCAAACAGGCAGTCTATTGACAAGAAAAATGCAATAAAAACAAATAGTGAAAATCTGGCAAACAGACACTATTTGTAGCTCTCCATCTATTAGTTCATGTTCTGCACTTGGCTTTTCAGCCTTCCTTTCCATGCATCTTTCCCTCATCTTAGGTCCGTACCAACATCATGCTATTATCATTTTCCTTGAGCGATAATGTCTTACCATGGCTTGATTATTGTACATATTCATTTTGACAAGTTGTGTCAATACTGGGGGCAAACGTTGACATACTGAGGGGAATCAACTTTCAGGTTTTTATCAAGACAACTAGACAAAGACATCAAAATTCGATCATACGAACAAACAACCCAATCAAATCACATGATCAAATATCCAATCATCAATCTGTATTACAACAGTTTTCAGCAGGTACCATATCATGACTCATATCTGGATGATCTAAAATCTAAATAATGTTTAGAATAACAATTTTTCATTTTGAACAATGGTTGTTTAATTTTTGATATCATCTCTCTAGAGCACACTCGATGATGTACTAAAACTAGAATGGAGAGGAAAGAGGATGATTTTTCTTTGTCTGTTGTCTTGAGGTTAACTATCCATCTGTTGCAAATATGTCACGAGACATGATTTCCGAAGCAATATCATTGATGAAAGTTCCACATTTGCATCAGAAGGTGGTTAGTCTTTGTCTATTTATGCGAGAAATGCTCAGGTCATCTCGGTTCAATTATACCTCGATGCTTGTGTTCGCTCGCTATATTAAAAATAATGAAAGTTGTACTCAGGTCATCATTGGTGTTGATTTACCCTTTGATGCTTGTACATACTTCCAACATTTTAATGCTCTATGATGATCCAAGAAAGCTATCAAAAGGCTCAACGACTGGTTTGCTTCATGTAGTTGCATTTCATTTTAGATTAGTGTACATATATCTGCATACAGGATTTACATTGGAGTTTTTGAAAGATTAAATATATCAACGGCCGTCATGTCTCTTTGGACTATTTGTGGAGGACACTCAGACATTTGATTCATTATCACCTCTCCTTTCATTATCATTTCATCTAAAGTCCTATCATCTATCATTTACCATTCAATTGCATATCATTTTGGATCCTTTAGTCATTATCATTTAATCCTCTCATTTATCATTTATCATTTATCATTTCATGATCATTTCTCATTTCATATCATGTCATTTCATTTATCATTTATTATTTCGTTATCATTTCTCATTTCATATCATGCCATTTCATTTATCATTTATCATTTCATATCATGTCATTTCATTTATCATTTATCAGTTCGTTATCATTTCCCATTTCATGTCATTTCATTTCATATTATCATATATCATTTATCATTTATTATTTCGTTATCATTTCTCATTTCATTTATCTTTAATCAGTTCGTTATCATTTCCCATTTTATGATCATATCATTTATCATTTTATCATCTCATTACCATTTCATTTATCATTTATCATATCATTTTCCATTATCATTTCATTATCCTTATCATTCATCATTTCATTATCATTTCATATCATTATCCTCTATCATATTAGTTCATTAACATATCATTAAATTGTCATTTCATTGCATTATCATTACATTTCACAACATATCATTTATCATACATCTCATTATCATTAACCATTTCATTTCATATCGTCATTTATCATTTATCATATTACATTCATATCGTATCTCTAATCATCCTATCATTTTCATATCCATTCATATTACAAATCCATGATGCATATCATAAACACAACATTCATTTCCGTCATATCATAATCATTTACTTACATTTGAAAATCCAAAAATAAACATTCCATACATACATTTTCATATCATTTTCCACATAACATTTTTCATACAACATTGTAAGTCAACCACCTGCATAATATCATTAGTACGCATCATCACTAAATTTCATCATCATAAACACATCATATCAAATCATCCTACATATCATGTTAGTCATCAAATCATCCAAATACATACCAAAATCCATAACATATAGAAACAAATGCATATCATGTAATCATCTCATAAATACTCATCATATCATAAAAAATCATCGCCACTGCATATCATCACTCATAAAAAAGTGATACAAATGTCCAAATGTCCAATGAAACTGCAGAGTTCAACGAGAGATACATAGGATCTGATCAATAAAATGGCATATACAGGCTCCAAAAATGATATACATAATAAGCCTATCTGGTCGATGCCCCTGATGGAGCTGGTCCAGAAGGAGGTGGCCTGCCACTGGTACTCGCGTCTAGATCCCGCCGAGGCCCAGTCACTCCCATGCTCTGTGTACGCATCCGCGATCTGCTCCTAGTCCTACTGTGAGATCGGGGAAATGGCTCTCTACACTCGGGAGGACACAACTCCTCGTACCTGACACGATAATACTCTGCCTCCCTCGCCATCTCCATACCCTCTGCAATGGCATCTCGCAAAGAGGCACTTTCTATAGTGCTCATCAGTCTCTGAGCTACACCCTCAGCCTCTGCTGCCCTCCGTCTGAATGCATCCCTCTCTGCCGTCAACTAGGCTATTTGTGGGTCTGGGGCAAGCTGAACTACTTGTGCTGGAGCCGGAACTTGAGCCTCTGCCTGTACAAGCTGTGCTTGTAACTACGCTATCAAACTATGCACCTAACCTAACTGCCCCTGAATGGTCTGCACCTGGGCCTGCAAGGTGGCTATCTGTGTCTGCTGCGACAAAGAGGACATCTTGATGATCGTCTGTGGTCTACCACCAGATCTGGGCCTCTGAACAACCTGTGCACTAGCAAGACTATCCATCCTCTGCCTCACTGCTCTCTCTGCCTCCCCTCCGTCATCCCCACCATCGGAGCTGTCATCATCCCTATCACCCTCCTCGTTGTCATCCTCACCCTCCTCATCTCCAACCTCCCCCTCCTCCTCTCCGCCACCCCCTGCCTACTCTCCACCAGCCACACCCTCCTGTCTCTCTGCCTCTGGCTGTTGTACCACTACAATAGGCCCTGGCTCATCTGGACATGTAAATCGTGGAAATCGATGAGTATGGAAATACGCTAGGTACTCATCTAACATGCCTGCATCTATAACCTCTGGCCTGTACGCCCATACCTTAGGCTGTAAGCTCGAGTACTCTGTGTATGCTACCTGATATACAATGCAAGGACCCCATCCAGGATCATCCTTGCGCCACCCATAATGAGCAACGCCCTGTGGCATACCCTGTGTGAAACCATACTATCTCTGAACTCGCAAGGCCAAAAATTGCTCAATAATGAATGAGGTCTGTCCTATCAAATATCAGGGTATACAGACAAACGACATCTCCAAATGATCTGTGTCCCAGGGCTCACAATCTGTATATGGTTTCCATATAACTGAGTCCACATCGTCCAACACACGTCGCCAGTACTTCAACTTGCCCAGCTTGGGCTGGACAAGTGCACCTGAATACGCGTATACATATGGCCTACCTGGTGGCCTTTCCCTAGCACACGCTGGCCTAGTAACTGCAATATGCTCCCACGCCCAGATCTGGAGCAAAGTCACACCGCTAGCCAAATTCATCGACCCTTGGTAGACCACCTGATGTAGATCATGATACAAATGCGCCAAAATGCAGCTCCCCCAAGAGTACCTCCATGGCTGGGTCACCATCCACTCTAGCATCCTCCCCCACCCAACTGAAAATCCCTTCGACCGATGGTCCGGTCCAAGGAAACCTCTAATAAATGCCACCAACACAGCTACTAAGGCTGGGTACTTGCTAAAATCCACCCATGACACCTAATATCCAGATATAGATGCATCGCCACAAATCCTCCTCAGTGCCTCCATCCCACATATCTCCTTGTGGTCATAAACCACAAGAGCACCTACCACAGGAATCCCTAGAATCCTGTATACATCCTCTGGTGTCACGATCATCTCACCAGTCGGCAAGTGAAAGGTGTTATGATCCGAATGCCACCTCTTAGCTAATGCAGTCAATAGCCCTTTGTTGGCTCGAATCCCTCGCGAGATAGTCAACAGAGATCCCAGTCCATATGCACCTATCCACTGTACCTCTGCAGGAGTCAACTTTCCTATCCGATCCCAACATATCGGGAACCACTCTCTAATCTGGAGGTTGTCAAACACCTCCTATTATCATCACAAAGACAACTAATCAGACTCATATCAGTGACCCATATCAGCAACCCATATCACACAATCAAAACATCATTCTATTTGTATTTCAAGCATAAATGCAAATATGTTTTCACATCAATCATTTACTATTTGTTTTCTATCGTAGAAAGCAAATTTATCAGAAGTCCTATAAGGAATTTACTCTTTGTCTTCTATTCGAGGAAGCAAAGTTATCAGTTAATCATCACCTATCAGCATGATGGCAAAACACTTTCTTTATCTATTGACCAAGGATGCAATATAGACCATCATTTTTCATCCTGACATTCTGCCAAAATTTTCCCAGATGCGCTACTCTGCGCTAAAACTCAAAAGTGTTACAGTTTCCCTCACATGCGCTAAAACCCCGTATGCGTGGATATGCACCCTAAAAGCACTAAAATTTTCCCTATAAGTGCTAGAACCCTGGATGTGCTATGAAACCTCGCTTATGCGCTACTTCATGCTCTATATGCGCTGAAACCTTAGATGCGCAACTCTGTGCCCTAAATGCGCGACTCTGAAAACTAGCTAGCCTCACACCTATAAGCGCTAATCTATACTTCGTATGCACTAGACTGTCTGTTTTTATCCTACACCTAAAAGCGCTAAAGAACTCCCTAGAAGCGCTAAACAAAACTTCGAAAGCACTAAAACAGACCCGCGGATGCGCTAAAACGACATTTCTAATCCTAAAACCACGTTGAAACTTGCAAAAAATATATCAAATTCATAAAAATTCGAATCACAAAGAGGTTTAATTGACTCACTAGTGGTCCATACGCTGCTGGTCTCTGAAATCGTCGCGCCCGCTCGAAGCTGTATGTGTGATAGGGAATCGACATCTTGCTGAGTCACTGTCAGAGCATCCAAATCACTGTAACAAAAGAGTGAAAATGACTTTTACTTTCACCCCTTTTACCTTACATAGGTCAATTAAGGTGGGCTTTTGGTGGCATTTTTTTTCCTTTCACTTTAATCTGGGACATCTTTTACATCACTTATCGGAAGCTAAATCACTAACTCCCCAACAGACTCTTCTCATCTGTGATTTACCTCTCGAGGGGGCATCATCAACATCAGCATAAAAAAAAATATCAGGGGCAACAAATTTTTTATTTTTCTTTGAAGCAATGCGTTTCACACATCACTTCAAAGAGGGGCAAAATGTATATGCATAAAATTGGTCATGTTTAAATAATCCTGACATTTAATTAAATATTTATTATTTAATTAATTCCTCTAAAGTCTTCTACATGTAATTAAATTTAATCAATTTAATTATAGTGTTCATTCATTTTATTCTCCCACCATAATTAAATAAATCTATTTTATCTAATTATTCCACATATCTACTTGATTAAATTAAATAAATACATTTTATTTATTTAAGTTAATTATCATCTTTTGAATTTAATTAAATCTCTTTAATTAAATTTAAATATCTCTTTTCTTTCTATTTTAAACTTTCCTCTAAATTAATTAAATACTTTTATTTAATTAATCTCATAACACATGTTATTCCTTCTAATCTAATTAAATATTTTATTTAATTAAAGATCTTCTGCTTTCTTCAAATCATAATTAGATATTCTATTTAATTATGAAATCTTCTGATTTCCTCAAAATCTTAATTAAATATTTAGTTAAGAAAAATCAACTTACACTCATAAATAAATAATTGAATTAGATAATTCATTATTTATCTTATCAGAATCTTTCCATCTTTCTTCTAAAAAAAGATGATTTTTAAATCATCTCATCTTATCTCTTCCATGAAAATGGAAAAATCTTGCTTTATTCGTTTTCTTCTATTTTCTCTTCAATCTCATCTATCTTCAACTGTTTGATCTGTCAGGAATTATCACAGCCGTTGACCAACCCAACCAATCAAAATCTTCAAAAAACTCTATAAATGCACGTGCAAATCCAAGCATTGGTTACAACACAAGACGAATACAACATACGCATACATTACATTCTTGCATTTTTAGCACTTTCAGCAATATTGATCATATTAGCATAATCTTGCTTTTAGCATAATATGCATTTTAATCTCATTCTTCAGTAGCCTACTTCGTTGAGCTTGGCATTCCAAATCTGAGAGCAACTTGAGCAAAGACGAAACGTTGGAGATAGAGGGCAATAAGACGACTTCGGAGAAACTGCCATTAACAGTTTGCTTATTTCTGTTTTTCCTTTGACTTCTTTGATTTAATGTTTTATTGATTGTGTTGTTATTGATTTAGATTGATCACATATTTCACACACACATTTACTAATATGCCTCATACCACTGTCAAAGGCATCAAACTTGCTACTGCTGCAAGAACACCATGCTCCATTGTCTTATGAATATCAAAGGAGAATCTATTTGCATCATTTGAAAATGAAATAATGTTATTCGACTACCAAAACTACCTAACATTTTTTTATATTAAAGTTAAAAATTCTCTATATTACTTGAGTGAAATTTTAAGAGCACCTTGACTGCAAGGTGTTGATGTTGAAGGACCAACATTAACCTATTCAACATCCAAAGTGAGTTATTGTAATGCTACATTTTTTTAGTATAAAATTGGATAATTTTAATATATATTTGGTAGTAGATTTATTAGTGTTATTAATTAAGTTTAAGGATTATAAATTATTTCTATAAATTAGATACAAATGCACAAAAATGCTAATTAATAAATTTTATCTAGTTCTAGACTTAAGAACATAAAAAACATCATCAATAATACACAAATTAGCATTCAATAATATAAATATGATTAAAAGAGAAGAAATAACATCATTAAAGAATTCAATTAAATCATCTCCATCTCATTTACAATTAAAAATATCTTGCAATTGAGTTTAGCACTTATCCGAACCATAGGTCTTGGAAAGGTCATTCTCACTCTAGGAAGATATCAGTGGTATTGGCTCTTGCTATGAAACAATCTAGGAGGAAACAATTCCTTTCAGAACACAGTGCACTATTGTGCTCTACACAAGGGCTAGTTCAATAGAATAATGCTCAACAAAAGTGCACACCATGCTCCAAAGTAATTACTCAACATGTATATAACATGATCCAAAGTAATTACTCAAAATGTATACAACATACTCCAGAGTAATTTCTCAACATGTATACAACATATTTCATAATTACTCAACTTGCATAACAACCCTAGCCAAGATAATCTCAAGTGTACTCTGCACCTCAAGTTAGACACACTTTGTGTGCTCCCCTTCACTAATGCCCATAGCTCACCAAACCACTTTCTTCTTCCTTGGATGTTCTCCATCCTTTCCAAGTCTCACATAAATGCTTTATATAAGCCTTAAGGGGTGGTTTCCAAACCATCACACCCTTTCCCAAAAGTTTCCTTTTAATAATTATGTAAAAAAATAATTATTCCTCCCCCTTTTAAAAGAATTTTTATATATATTCTTTATTAATATCTCTTTTAACCAAAGGATCATAATATCCTATATTTTTCTATCTCCCTTTTAATTCTAAAGGGTTATTTCATAACTTTCTCTTCTAACCCATTTTTTTTAATATAGATGTTTTAATTATTTACATATAACTTCAACATTAAATTTATAAGATTATTATCATGTGTCGACATAACATTTACCTAGTGAATGACATGCATATATCTCACAGTATGTAGTCACTCATTGTTGAACTATATAATCTCTATACTCAAAATATATTTTAGGATGATAATCATGCATTCTGAACTACATGAGTATCCTCTTTTCCTATACGTCAATTATAATTGAAATTAAACAAGTACAAAATTACCCTAAAAAGAGTTCATATCTTTTGTATACAATACTTTATAAGACACATGTACAAAGTTATTGGGTTGATCAAGTCCAATAAGCTGGCGAAAAACACGATTGCTACGTTCCTTCCAAACTCCCCACGCCAAATGTGGTAGGATAAGAGACCACATCATTGAGAGAGCCAAATTAAGAGTAGGAGCCACCCACTGAGACCAAAAGTCAGAGAAAGAAGCAGGAAACACCCAAGCTAAATCCCATAGTTGAAAAATATGAGCCAACACATCCCAAGTATAACTGCAGCTAGCCACCAGATGATAATAATCCTCAACAACTTCTTTACATAAGAAACACCTGTTTGGTAGAGACATTACCCTTTTCACAAGATTATTGAGAGTTAAGATCTTATCTTGAAACAAAAGCCAGAAGAAAATATTAATCTTAGGCAAAAGCTTCACATTCCACAAACGACCCCAGAAAGGGGGGGACCAACCAACTGAGTCTGAAAAGAGAAGGTCGAAGAAAGAAAAAACTTTCCATTGGGGGTCAACCATCATACCACATAATCAACAGGAGAATCAATAGGGATATGAATCAAAGAGAGAAACAAAAGGAGGGGCTCCAAATCCCTATTAACCAAATCAAGTCTGATCCAACTACCATGAAGGATATAATCAACCACAAAAACACCCCATTCCCTGATACAAAAATATTTGAAAGGGGTCACCCAAGGTTCATCCTTCAAGGGACCATGACCAATCCACCAATCATCCTAGAACAAGATCCTCCTACCATTTCCAAAGACCCATCGCAAGCCAGTAGCCATAGTCAAACAAGCACGAAGCATAAAGTTCCTGAGGATAGACCCCTAAGGAGGAACAAAATTCTCCCTAAACAAATCTCTAAATTTATCCACTCCCCTCAAATATTTTGAAGAGTAAATCACAATCCATTCTTTGTCACTCACAAGAAAGTTCCACAATTGTTTCGCCATAAGGGATGAATTAAAATATTTCAGCTTACGCAGGCCTAAGCCACCTTGGACTTTTGACCTGTAAACCTCCTCCCAGGACAACAAGTGTAATATTTTCTTCTCCTCCACCCCAAACCACATGAATCTTTTTTGAATGCCCGCAATATTTTCCCAAAACCTTCTAGGAATTTGGAACAAGCTTAAGGCGTAAACTAGAAAATTATGTAAAGTAGACCTTATTAACTAAAATTTACATGCTTGGCTAAGCAGGGAACCCTTCCAACCAACAAGCTTTGAATGAAACTTATCAATGATACCATTCCAAAAGGAATTAGGGACACCATTAGAACAAAGAGGAAGCCCCAAATAGGTTGAGGGGAGCTCCCCAATACCACAATCTAGAATACTAGCAATCTTCAATTGATGATGCTTCAGAGTATTAAGAAAAAAAGCAGTGCTCTTAGGAAAACTCACCTTTTGACCCAAAGCCACCTCATATTGCTGAAGAATAAGATGAATAGATTTAGCCACAGAAACATAAGCCTCCATAAGAATAACAATGTCATCAACAAATTATTGATGAGAGCAACAAAGCTGACGTGAGGATGGATAAAGACCTTTGAAGGCCCCATTAGACACCGCTTGAAGAAGAAACCTGCCCAAAGACTCCACCATAATGATAAAAAGAAAGGGAGAAATAGGATCCCCTTGCCATAGACCATGAGAACTTCTAAAAAAGGAAGAAGGTGAATCATTGAGAAGCACCGCAAAAGGAGAGGAGATTAATTTTCACACCAATTACAAAACCTAGTCTGAAAAATCAAACGCCTTGAGAATGCTACTGAGGAAACGCTAGTTCACCTGATCATAAGATTTTACCAAATCTAGCATCAAAATGACCCCAGGCTTCTTGTTAACTTTAAGAGAATGGATGTTTTCATGCACCATAGGAATAGAATCCAAAATCTGCCTTCCTAGCACAAAACCATTATGCTGAGGTGAGATAATCTTAGAAAGCACCCTTTGTAGCCTTGAAGCAAGCACCTTAGAGAAAATATTATAAATGGAATTACAAAGATTGATAGGCCTAAAATCACCAAAGAGCTCAGCCCTAGGCTTCTTAGGAATCAATACTATAAATGTGGAATTCAATTCCTTAAGAAGCTACCTACTCCCAAAGAATTCTTTAGTGGAATTCATAACAACCTTCAAAATTATATCCCAATAAGACTAAAAGAATAACATTGGGAACCCATCAAGTCCAAGAGATTTATTTCCTTCAAAAGAGAAAACGACCTTTCTAATCTCCTCATTTGACGGAATACCAACCAAGACCCTATTTTCCTCCCGTGACACCAAGTTAGGATTAACGTTAAGGAATCCCTATTGGCAAATAGGATCCAAAGGACGATCCTCTGAGAGAAGGTCCTAAAAGAAAGACTGAGTCGTAGATCTTATTTCATCATCCTCTTCAAGAGAAGAATTATTCACAACAATTTTAGATATCCTATTAGAGGATCTATGCTTCAAAGTCGTAAGATGGAAAAAATGGGTATTTTTATCCCCACTTCGAAGCCAAATAGCTCTAGACCTTTTCTTCCAGAACTCCTCCCTAGCTACAATATTATGCAAACTAGTAAAAAGGACACTTTCCTCTTGAAGAAGAGAGGAATAAGACCCAGAAGCCTACATTCTTTGCTGCACAATAGCTAGTTTAGCCTTAAGCTCCAATTTCTCCTCAAAAACGTTTCCAAAAGAAGCCTTATTCCACTGAATCAGGTTATGCTTAATAGAAGCAAGCTTCTTAGAAAATTTATACATGGATAACCCATCAACATTAATATTCCACCACTCAACAATTTTTGAATGCAAGTCTGTGTGGCTAGTCCACATTTTTTCAAATCTAAACGAAAAAGACTTTTTTTGACCAAAAAGCTCAACATTCAAGGATATAGGAAAATGATTCGATCTGAGCCTAGTAAGAGAAAAAAGAGAAAACACATAAAAATACAACCAATTAGGAGAAATAAGAGCCCAATCCAACTTGACCTGAATAAGAGCATCCCCAACACGCTTATTGGACCAAGTATAGGACGCCCCTCCCAAATCCAAATCCAGTAGAAGATTATCATTGATGAAATTCATGAGATCAAGACGACTGTCATCCGCCACCTGAGATCCCCCAAACTTATCAGAATCATTTAGCGGGGTGTTAAAATCCCCCATCACCAGCCAATTTTGAATAGAGAATTGAGCCTTAAAGGTATTCAAACTTGCCCAAAAATGCTTACGAGAGCTTTTCACATTTGGATCATATATATTTGACAAAACCCAAGAGAACTTATCCCTAAAGCAAAAAAAATGAAGTAGCAATATGATTCTCAAAAGTAAACAAGTCAGAGCCAGCAACCACCTTAGGATTCCAAAACATTGCCACCCCACTAGAAGCACCATCAAAATCAAAAGCCCAACAACCACAGTCCTTTAAAAATATATTCTCAATTATTTCAACCTTCTCCACACTCATCTTAGTCTCTTGAATCAAAATGATATCAGGACAATGATCTCTCACAATGTTTGCAAGAAGATCTTGTTTATGAGGATTATTTAATTCTCTTATATTCCAAGAGAGGATCTTCATAAAAGATTATGCAAGGGACCATTCAGGCCCATCTCAAGCAGAGTAATCTGTGAACCATCAACAATATCACATTTTCTTTCCCTCTCCCGAACTTTCTGCAAAGAAGGCCTTCCTCTACCCCTTGGCTCCAAACCATACTCCAGCTTAAGACGGTTTCTTGTAGCCATCCCCACCATAGAGGGGTTTGATTTCTTCTTATTACGAGACTTGGAAGCAAAGAGAACATGGAACCATGCCTCCTCTTCTTGAGGAGCACATGAAGAACAATCATTGATAGAAGAGGTGAGCACCAACTTCTCTAAAACTGATTCCACCAACAACTCAACAAAAGGAAAATCCTCTTTGACCACAACTGATTCCACCATCAGGGGACCTGATAACTCCTTCTTGGAATTTAAAAACAAATCCTTAGAGACCATCTTTAGAGGGGTCACCTTCTCAAAGAATCGAAACCAACCTCCTCCACCAGATTAACAACACACTCATCAATGCACGAGGCCTTAAATTCACCCTCCTTAGAAGGAACTTCCTCGAAAGGGTAGGGATGAACCAGAGAAAAAACAAGATCCTTGACAACTGAGTCACCAAGAGGCAGACCCTCACACACCACCTCCTACAAAGGCTCAACAGAGCTCATCTCAACCCCAGAAACATGGCGTTTCCCAACCTCCTTCCAAAATTTGGTCTCCTTTTGAGAGGGGGCCGAGGCCTTTTGAGGAGGGACCATTGGCTTTAGAGGACACTTCTTCACCCAATGACCCACCTTCTTGCAGTGGAAACGGGAAAAAGGGATAGACTCAAACTCAACCGCTTACTCCCACACTTTGAACTTAGAGTTTATCTTTATCATCGATGGAAGATCTGTAGCTTGGTCCAAAATCACACACAACTGAGCATAAACAATCCTACTCCTTGAAGCATTAATATTATCAATAGAAAGCAAGCTTCCAAAGGTAGACACAATTCCTTTAAAGACCTGCTCATCCCAGAATTCAAGAGGAAGACCAGGCAAGTGAAACCACATCGGAGCTGAGTCAAAAGAACAAGAACTCAAGGAGAAACCTGCCTCCCATTTCTTCAGCATCGGAGTAGATTTTCCAATAAGCCAAGGCCCCCCCAACAAAACCTTCAACAATTCTTCATCACAAGAGAAAGAAAATGAGAAGAAGCCCTTCGCAAGGGCCGCTACCTCAACCTAGACTTTTAGATGCCACTGATTCCTAGCCAGGTTACTAACCATTTCAATATTAGGACGAGGTCCCAAAAACTTACCAACCAGTGATTGATCCATGGAAAGAATACCCTTGTCAATAATACAATTTGACATAGAGACAAAACAATTGCTAGCTGACAGGTCAACAAAGAAGTCCATCGGAGGCAAGGAGCTCTTCTCCTTAAGCTTTGCACCAGAAAAATTTGACCAAGACTTACCATCCACCGAGGCAGAAACATGTTAAGAAGCTTCAGGGATGACAACTGCCTTGGGAGCCACATAAATAGACACCACCTTGTCCAAGGAAGTACCATCTAGACCTAGGCCACTAGAGGGAGGAAGGACATTTAAGACACCCAATGGAAAGGACCCACAAGATGTCCCATCCAAAAGACCATCAGCCAACCTCCCAACATCAGCCTGACCTCCACCATTAACGCTAGCCCCTAGAGTAGGGTTTCCCGCCTTACCAAAATTTGAAAAATCCTTACCACCATCCAAAATCACTACTATAGCTTCACCCAACGATGCACCCATGTCACTTTCCATTCTTATGAAGTTGGTCCATGTTTCTTCTAAGACTCTAGCTCATAAAAAGGGTGCAATTTTTTTTGGCTATGAGACTGGTGATTCGACAACAGAATGGGAAGGGAATTTTGAGGATGAGGATTTTGATTTTGAGGAGATGCTGGAGGAGGATAGTGAGTTTGAGGAGAGTTCTAAGGCTTTTGAATCCTGGTCCAAGGGATATGAAAAAGATAATGATTTGAAGGAAGCTATGGTTTCGTTTGGGAAGAAGAGTGTGAAGGGGAAGAAAAAGTGCCCCAGGAAAGATAAGACTTCTATCAATCAGAAGGTGGAGGTGTCTAAAGTTGTGGAGGAGTCCCTTGTTTCTGTTGATAAACATTCCCTGGGCCCTAGTAAGGTGGGTGTTTTGGAGAGCTCCCTTGCTGTGGAGGATAGTCATGGCATTGGTAAAGGCCTCCTAGGGTCCATGTAGCCTATGGAGGTTAATGTTCATGGGATTGAGGGTTTGGTGTGTTCAAAGGGGGTTGACCCTAACCGGGTTACTCTAGACTCTCCTATTGGCACTAAGCAAGTTAAAGGGAGTGTTATGAAGGAGGAGTGGTTGGAAATCCTGGCGGACTTGGCGAATATGCCAGATAAGCATCGGGTTAAATTTGAGTTGATTGAAGTGGTGGATTCCCCTGTCGAGGAAGAAATGGAGGATAAAGAGGAGGCTCGGGAGGACCCTGTTCAAAATGTTGATTCTCAAGTTGTGCCTCTTGTTAATTGGGACGAGGTTAACAGGGCATGTTCTGTAGGATGGATGAGGATGGAACTTGCAACTTGCTTTCATTGGTTAAATGGATTTTCTAGAAAGTTAATGAGCTCAATGTCCAACTGAAGAATTAGCAAGATATTTGTGTGGTGTTGGTGCATAGCAACTAGAAGGAATGGGCGATTAAAGGTAAGGTCAAAACCATGAATGTTATGCTTGGTAAACTTGTTGTGGATGTTGGCTGTCTTGGTAATACTCATGAGGAGAGGATTACTTCCCTAGAATTGATAGTCCATAAGACTTTTGAGGAGAGATTTGTTAACATTGAGGACATAATTAGTACGTTGTATGATGATTTGAAGACCATGGTTAACATTAGCAATAATTCCTTGAAATCGATTGCTAAGGGCCTCTTTGTTTTAAATGAGAAAGCCTTGAAATGGACTGGTAAATCCCTAGAAGTAGGTGAAATTGAGAAGGCCATGGAGGATGTGAATCACTCGAATTTGGTGGAGAAGAATGAGGATACTACTCCAGCTATGGAAAAGGATGTGGATGCTGGCCCATGTTTGAGAAAGAGGAGCAAGACCAAGAAGTGGGCTGCTATTTAATTTGAGGAGCTCGAGGATGTTATGGAGATGCATGAGGGGGTCATTGAGGACAATTTGGCCTTGGTTAATGTTCTGGAAAAAATGCTATAGCTTTGCTGTTTCTTTTGCTTGATCAACTTTGTTGTTGATGTTTTGCTTTAGGGTTGCTGATGGGTCTCATGGTTAATTTCTGTTGTCAATATTTTTGTTTTTTTGGGTTGCGGACTTTATTGGTTTAGTCTTTCTTGTAGCTTTTTTCTTTTGTAAGGTGTTTTGGGGTCCCTTCAAAACCTTATTTTCCTTATAAAAAACAAAGTATGTAATACAATAAAACATGGTAATATTTCTAGGAATCTTAACATGAATAGAATATTAGTAAATTATTAACATACATAGAGTACTTCATAGAGAAACAATAGATTAGTCTTTCATTTAATTTAATTAGAGTGCACCCACCTAGAATAAAAAACTAGAATGCACCCAATATCTATAGCTAACCCATCCCTTATTATTTCTTAAAATCTTGTTGACACATCAAGGCCCATGTTCCATGAGATGGGACTCATTCAAAAATTTCTTCCTTTATATCTTTCTTTATGTAAGGAGGCTCACCACAAAAAAGTTCTACAATAGTGATCCCAAGAGACCATATAGAATTCTTTTATTGGGCTTCCCATTTTCATTCACACATGTCCAATATTTGTCAATTTGATTATGACACCAATATCAAAATATTGTTTCAAATATAGACTCTTCAATTGGACATCATCAAATAAAAATTATAATATATTTGGTCAATCTAACTCACATATATGACATAACTATACATAACCATTTTCCATCATGAAAGAGCAATGAGTATTTAGAAATTTTAGAGGTGGTTTATCCCCCTATAAAAACAAAATACATTTCCCCAATGTCCAAGGCTAAGAGAAACATTTTAGTTCCTTATCTTGTAAAAATTTGTATTATTTAACTAACATATTTTAATAGCTTAATATTTTACCAATTTTAAGACAAAAATGATCCTAAGACCTGTGGGTTATGATCCCATCATACTTCCACTATGCCACTCTAATACTAATCGAATACAAAGTATACCTTGAATACACTCATATTTAAATATAAAATCCAAGTTCTTATTAAATATGTTTGTCCTTGTACTTATATTGAAATTCATAAAAAAAAAATTCATATTACAAGATCATTAGCATGATTGTAGTAAAGTAAATATTTCCACAAATTTAACACCTACTATTAATGTTCATCATACTCACACCATAAAGAATGCCCTTAGTTTCCAATAGATGAGATGCTTGATATTGAAAAGGGTCAAGCTTAGACATCCATTTCCTTACTAAAAACTTGACGTGCTCTCCTATAAATCTTCCACAATCTAGTTAAACCATATGAAAAAATATGGTAGACTTAACTTAACTAAACACTAACAATCATAACTAGAACCATATTTGAACCGCCATCTTATATCTTTCTAGAACCATGTTTAGATGAGATACTTCACATGAACATAAAGCACTAAATTTTACTTTAATTCCCCTCCTAACAATTTTAAATAATGATCCATTCTCACTTGTCTCTTTTGTACAAACTGTATCTTTGAAAATTATCCCATATTTTAAATTTTGCATATTCAAAACAAATAATATTGAATTTACACAATCAGCTTTAAATCTTTTACATTTTCTAATTATTTTGGTTTTCTTTATTGTCTCAACATTCTAATTCCTTATTTACATTCTTAACCAAACTCTACCATAATTCAAATCCTTTATTTGTAGTGTAGATGAAAACTTGATAATTAGAATTGATTTTTTTTCTTGGTTTGTTTTGATTCTAATGTTTGATCTAAATAACATCTCCAATATTTACTCTAATAATCTTGTTATCTATAATTTTCATCATGAATAACCCCACCATTTATTTCAACACTATATGCTTCCTTCATCATTATACGTTTGTTAAATATAACAAAATGATACTATATAATTACAACTATCTAGCAAGTAAGGTAGACAAGTTGATAATTATTATCTTGAAGTAAACTATCCATTTTTTTCCCATAATTATTCTTTTCAGATAGTGAAGACATGTTCTATCATTTTATCAAACAATTTGCATATCAAACCCCATACACAAAAAATGTATATTGCTATTCCTACATAACAAGTGTTTATTACAAAATTTCTATGTAAAATCCTTACACAACCCTTTATGCCTAAGAAAAATCCACATTTCATTCTTCTTTTCATCTTCTCAAATATTTTATTGATGTGAGGTATTTTGTTAAATAGTTTATAGACCTTCAAACTAGCTCCACAACCCATAATTAGCTTACTAGTCATAACCTTTGTCCCGGGTTCTCTTTAAAATAAAAATATTATTATATGATTATTCAATCCCAAAAGAATGAATGCCAAAGCTATATAGTTACTATCATTTTTTCCTCACAAATGTAATATTCTTCAAGGTTGACTCTAATCCTTCATTTTACACTACGTGAGTAGGGAAGAGACATTATATAAAAAAAAATGTATACCAAAATGTTAAGATATTTTCCTTGATTGGTTGATAGGCAACTTATTAATAACTATTTAACTAGTAAAATCAAAACTCATTGCAATAGTATTGCCTAACGACAAGTACTAATAATGGTAGATTCAAAGAGGCATGACTAGAAGTCAATGCATTACACAAGTAATTGGAATTCTTGGAAATCCAACACAACCATTATGGAAATTCTATGTGGAACTTAAAGATAATTAATAATTTCAACACAATAATTCTAAAAATATATATTGTACAGCCTTAGCAGGTCAAGACAAGAATATGCCAATCTTAGTGAAGGGGTATGGATAAATGGGAAAGAAACTATATCTTGTGTAGAGAACGATTGTGCAATATATTAATAAAAGAAGAAAACCCTTATGTAGGTGCAAGTATAGCTTGGAAAACTCAACTTCTATGTAGACATTGTATGTCTAATCAATCTCCCACACCAATAAAATGTCCAAATATATATATATATATATATAAGAAGGATTGATTTTAGCATTGGTTCAATAGAATTTTGTTTTATTATTTTCAGTATCAAGGGGTGCTTCTATTTACTAGTGTTTAGAAATTTGTTTTTGTATTTCATTTAATCACTTGTTTTTATATGGTGTTTCAGCTACTAAATCTTCACTCATATCATCTTCTATAGCATATCTTTTCTTTTGAGAAGAACTATCAATTCTAGAATTGAGATTAGTAAGAAGTGGTATTCTATTGCTCTCTACAATAATTGATAGTGACTGTTAGGAAGGATATTCAACATTGTCTATGGGTATACTATCTTGAATTTTTAATGACTCTATAACATTTAGTAGCTTTGTACTAATCAATTTCGGTTGGTGCTTGATATTTAGGGACACTATCAACAAATATCCTATTAATCTTTCAAATTGCTTTCCTATCTTCAAAGGACGTAACATTTAAAATTAAGGTTCGGTCGAAAAGGTGAAAGGACACGACCTTTCTAAGATAACACTTGATAAAAAAGTGAATGTTCGTAGGTATATGGTGAAGGTAAGCATGAAAAAAATAACAAAGCTACATGGAGTACCTAATGAAGCATAAGGTGAGAAGTAGGAAATAGTTTAGGTAATATAGAAGAAACATATGTAGGGGAAAATATTTTGAGAGTAGTTAGGTATTTAGAATAGACAAATAAAAATTATTTGAATTTTAATCAAAATATAAATTTATTAAAAAATTAAATTGTATATATATGATGAATTTATTTCAAAATAATAAAAAAGGTATACTAGATGTATTGTAAAAATGGTCTTGCATATGTTTTGATTGAGTATAATTTTTTTCCCCATCAAGTTATACACATCTTCTAGTATAATCTATAAAATAATTAGTATAGTCTAACTTTGGCTCTGATACCAAATATAATGCTACTTTTCTCTGAGAATAAAATTGGATAATTTTAATATATTTGATAGTGGATTTATTAGTGTTATTAATTAAGTTTAAATATTACAAATTATTTCTAGAAATCAGATACAAATGCACAAAATGTTAATTAATCAATATTATGTAGTTTAAGTCTTAAGAACATAAAAAAATCATCAATAATACATAAATTGGCATTCAATTTAATATAAATATGATGAAAAGAGAAGAAATAACATCAATAAATAATTCAATTAAATCAACTTCATCTCATTTGTAATTAAAAATATCTTGGAATTGAGTTTAGTACTTATCTAAATCATAGGTCTTGGAAAGGTCACTCTCACCCCAGGAATATATCATTGCTATTGGCTCTTGCTATGGAACAATCTAGGAGGAAACAATTCCTTTCAAAACACAGTACACTATTGCGTGCTACACAAGTGTTGGTTCAACAAAACAATGCTCAACATAAGTGCACACCATGCTCAAGAGTAATTACTCAACATGCATACAACATGCTCCAAAGTAATTACTCAACATGTATATAACATGATCTATAGTAATTGCTCAACATGTATATAAAATGTTTCATAATAACTACTCAACATACACAATAGCCTTGGCCAGGATAATCTCGAGTGCTTTGTACCCTGACTTGGACACATTCTGTGTGCCCCCTTCTTTAATTCCAATATCTCACCAAACCAATTTCTTCTTCCTTAAATGTTCTCCATCCTTTCCAAGTCTCACATAAATGCTTTATATAAGCCTTAAGGGGTGGTTTCCAAACCATCACACCCTTTCCCAAAAGTTTCCTTTTAATAATTATTCCTCCCCTTTTTAAAAGAGTTTTTATATATATTCTTTATTAATCTCTATTTTAACCAAAGGATCATAATATTCTATATTTTTCTATCTCCCTTTTCCTTCTAAAAGGTTGTTTCATAACTTTCACTTCTCTTGGAGAAAAAACCGCATAACAGTTATAAGAATACCATTCATATAAGGTTCAACTATTCACATGTAATATTTATAATGATTTACTAGTTATATACCTCTGCACTCGACACCGTCATGTAATAGGGAGGTGGAGGACCACTGCAAATAGGGTGAACACTATGACCCTGGAATTTTATTATAATAATTCTACTAAACTAGTTAATCTTACATTTCAAAATAAAATGTAATAAATTAAATTAAATGAACTTGTTGACATTCACATGACTATCAAAGTCAAATGAATCACTCAACAGAGCTTCTGTCATGACCATTTGATCCATTACCGATGTATCCTAGGCATATGCATCTTGACTATCCTCAAGATCATAAACATAGAGAGACCCACAAGACTGACATATATGAGGTGGAACCCAACACCTACAAGACACCCACATCACCCTGTACTAGAGGTCTAGTATGTTGTATAAGGGTATGAGTGAGTGATATAATTGACTCTAAGATCTCCACCTCAACACTCTCCTTTAGAAAGGAAGAGATAGTCACATGCCCATACTCTAGTCTAGCCAGTGGTCTTGGTGCTGAATTTGGGTCAAGTTGTGCCCCTACCTCTACCCTGGAACTCTCGCATGTCAAATTAATTTACGATTTGATTGAGAACAAACTCACAATTAGAGTTTCCTCAAAAAGTATTGTGGTACCTTATAGTTATTGCATGAAAGATGGTAAAAACCCATTCACCACCTATCCCAAAAATTATTCTTTATCCCTATTGAAGGTGTTTTCTGCACAACAACAACTCAAACAAAATATGGAAATCCTATCTCTCTTGAAAGGTAAATCTCTATCAGCAAGCCTCAAGAGATAACCCCAAGGTCTCTAATGTCAGGTCTTGACAATGCATAAACAACTCAGTGATAAATGTGAAAATGTCGGTAATCACAAAGGGACCTTACTACAAGAAAATACTAAATTCAAGTTTATCAGATCTAGCAATATGGTGATACTTCAAATCCTAAATCTAACCCAAATGATAAAAGAAATAGCAAAAGATAGGGGTTTTTAGAGAGATTTCCTAGATTAATTCCAATCCTAAAATTAACAATGCAAATGATGAAACACTTGAAATGGACCAATCCCTCAGAAATTGATTCCTGCTTGACCCAGATGAATCTACAATCTTACATAAATAGTGAAATCTTCTAAGGCATTAAATATTTTCAGATTATGAACATTCATCCAAAACAACCCTATTGCAATTGAAATGAACAAATATCCACAATTGAGCTAAGCACAATGAACTTAAAGTCCAGGATAACTTTGCAAAGTAACTAACAATCAACTAGCTACAAAAAGTATGGACTAGAGATTGCTACAACACCCCAAGTATCAAATCATAAACACTATTAATTCATCTAACATTAAACCTAGCATATATTAAATAAACTTAAGCAACTTCAAAGATAGAATCACAGGAACCATGCCAGATAAAATTCAGCACAAGAAAGGCACCAAATCACAATGTCTTCACTTGCATTGAATCACCCAAAGTAGAAACAATTCCAGTCTTCTGTTACAACACTTGCTTGAAAATGACACTAACTCCTAACTCTAACTCTTGCTATACTGCTTAATTCGCTCAAATATAAAACTATCTAGCCCTTACAAATGAGGAAAAATTCCATATTTATAGAAACCCCCAAGATATGTCGGCCCAATTAGGTCTACAATAATAAATAGCCACAAAACAAGTCGGCTAAGAGGAAATCAAAATAAAGTAAAATAGGCATTAAATGCATGCACTCCATCTAGGTCAGCCTGGGATCTCTAGCATAGCTCGGTCCAATGCATGTAAAGGAGGAAGAAAAATAATGGGGAAGCACAAATTCTGATGAGGCACTGTATTAGCTGCTTCCCCCTTTGTCCTTAGTCCGCTCACTCTTATCATAGACCATCAAAAATATCTGGTCCAAGTCGGCTATAGGTGGCATAGCTAATACTTTAATTCTCCTTTTAATGGACTTAATGTCTTCTCTTGACTGTTCTACAACTTTATCCCAGTCCACCTTCATGGTTTGATATTTATCCATTACTGCAATATAGGTAGCTGCATCATTTGACTGATGTTTGGTGACTGGGTCTTCATTAATTAGAGAATATATATCACGCCACCATTTTATCAATTGTTCCAAGCTTAGATGCTTTGGTGAAAACCTTTTTCTCCCAGTCATAACTTCAAAGAAAGAAATGCATTTGTTGTAGATCTCAGTCAGATTGTCCTCAATTTTTTCCCCTTGCTTATGCACCTTCTTCAAAGCCCTTTGCCTTATTTGTAAAACCTCAAACCATTCCCAAGATTCTGTAGCTTTGGGAGAAGGAAGAATTCCATCTTTTACCAGTTTATCTTCAGTGTATTCCATGATGGTTCTAGTCTTCTACAACAAGAGATCCACATCCTCCTTATCTTGGGCTAGTACATTATTTAACCAATTGATTGACCTCATAGCATCTCCACCAGTTGAAAGGATGTCCTTGATAGCATTATCTCCTTTAGTTTTCACTCCCTGTAACCAACTCATTGTGGCATGTGTAGTGGTCTTCATTCTCTCCAACTTAGTTATTGTTTCTTGTGGCAAAAAACTTGCAGCAAATGATGAGGAGTTGATGGATTGCAATGGATTCATCAAGTCTTGCAGATGCTTCTTAAGTTTATCATTGTCCCTCTTTTATTCTTGCTTGGTTTTCACCTCTTTCCTTAATCTATCCAATATTACAACACTAGAGCATTCATATTCTTCAATCTCCTATTCCATGGAAGTAGGCCCTAAATTGATAGTCTGCATAGTGTAATCACTACCAGTCACATCATCCCTATTCTTATCAGGAGCAAGAGTAGCAATGTGAACCACCCTATTATTTGCTCCATCTCTTTCAATCTTTGAAATAACCTTGGCCTTCTTTGATTTACCTTTCCCAATCTAGACCAATAAGTCATCCCAATTAGGGAGAGTGTCATCCACCACAACCTACTTACTCTTCAACTCTCTATCCAACCAAGCAGGCACAATAGAATCCAACTGTACACTTCCTTGTCCAACCGCATCCTGGCGAACCTTGGGTACATCTTCATTCAAATTTTGTTTTCAGGAATCTCTTCAACTTCATCTTCTTTTCCCTTATCATGTTCCTCTTCTGCATGCACTGGAAAAAGAGTCTTGATCGAAATTTCCTCTCTCTGAGGAGGTCTATCCTCTTCACTTCTTGCAAGTGAATCCTCATAAGTTACCAGAGGGGATTGCAATATCTTGTCTATTTCTTCCTCTACGCTATAAATTTCACCCTCTTGGAATTCTTCTTCTTCTTGATCTTGGTGACTCTCTGCCTCTTTAGATTCACCTGGTGAAATATGGGTCTCATGAGAAGGAGGAATGTTATCATGTTGTTCTACAATAGGGGTAGCTAAAGGAACATCCTTCCTTGGCACACTATCTTTGGGAGAATGAGTTCTTGATATCCGTGTGTACACCTGTGATTTTATCTCCCGAATCTTCTACATTCACTACTAGTGGGTCAACTTCATCTCCTGCCTTAGAAGCTTCTTTCTCTTTCTGTGTCAATCTTACTATTCTTCTTCTCTTAGGCATAGAAACACTATCCTCTTTTCCTTCCTTTTCAACTTCATCCTTTGCAGCCTTCTTCATCTTTGAAATGTGTTTCCTCTTCTTAGCAATGGGCTTTCTTTGTTTTTCTGCCTCTTCTACCTCCTCTACCTAAACATCTTTGATCTTTATCTTAAAAGGGGAGGTTACCTTAGTCTTACCCTTAGGATCCTGCTCAGTTGATTCCTTAGAAGTGGAATGAGACTCCAAGTCTCCCATTAGATCATAGGTGCATTGCACACCCTCACTCTCCAATTCCCAAATCTTTTGCTTAAGCCACAATTTTGTATATTTAATCACTGGAGTCATGATCTACTCTAACTCTATTTTCTCTTCCTCTAGCCAGTCTATTTCTCCAATTGGTTTATCTTTCATAGCCTCATAGTCATGGCCTTGAATTAAATCCCCATCATCATCTATCTGATTTGGGATGACTTTAACATTGTACAATCTAATCATGTTGATTTTTTAGCTTGGAGAATTTCTTCTTTCGAATCTCAAAATTATCTTTATAGTTAGCCCAGTAATCCTCTAGGTCATCCTTGTGAATATACTCTCTACTAGCCTTCTTTTGGGCTTCACCAGTTCTATCAAACTTGGACCTTTTAGAATGGAAAGATAGGCCCAGAGTACTCATCTCTTCTTCAGAAAAGTGTGTTGTATCTATGGAAGGGTAAGCCTTATTACTGCCCACCCTGAGGGGAAAGTCATTGCCAAATCCTATTTTGTGCTTCTCCTTCTTAACTATGGCATCGAAATAACATATCTTCCTTGTAAGTTCTAGGAGTATGAGGTGATCGGTAGGATACCTAGGAAGTCTATAAGGGGCACTTTGGCAACCATCTATCCTTACATAAGAAAGGGTGGGAAATCGTATAAACCAAGCTCCATACCTTTTGATCAGTTCCTTAGCACTGTCGGATATTCTAACATGCTCTGCACCTTGGAGCAACCTAGTGATGTACATGGTGAATGCATCATTCACCCTTCTATAGCTTGAGCTGCCTAGATGTATCTATGGATATACTTCATATATTACATCCCGCCCAAAGGTTCCTCATGTACTCAATCCCTTATATGGGTGGAACCTAGCCAAGGCATAAACCAGGTAAGAAGTCATTGTGAATCTCTTAGTTTTTAGGACATTGCACAGTTGATCATGTATCATGGCACTTATAATGCCTGCCCAGTGATAATTGATATTCTATTCCATCCTCACTATGACAAGGAACATCTAGTTTTCAAAAACTCTTGCACTCTTCAAACCTATTACCCTGCTAAGTAATGTGATAGCATCATAGTACTCTAGTTTGAATTTAGCCCTGAATAATTTTTTTGGTAGATTTGAGATGTGGGGTTTAAGTTTCTCCAACCAAGAATTGACCACATGTAGAGCCTTACTTGAATCATCTTCAAAATAATTTTTAGCAACATCCAAGTCCAGAGCCACCACATGAGATCTATCAGGCATGTCAGAGGTTTGTTCCACAAATACATGAGAGAATTTTTCCAACACCCTACCTTGAGGACCGATCACTCTTTGTGTACCTCTATCATAATGTCTAGCACATTCAATTACTAGCTCATAGCATTGAATCATAGGAGGGAAACCAACCACATGAGCCAACCTTGATTCCACTAAACTTCTAGCCAACAATGAAGGGTCTTGTTGTGCCATTCTTTCCTTTAATTCCTCATAATCCCATCTGCCTACAATTGTGTCACCTACTTCAGTCCATATGGAGGAAATCTTGGAATCAGGAACCTTAGTCTTTATGTCAATTTTAATCCTTTCTACTTCTGAGACCGAAGATCCCTCAGGACCCTAATCCATCGGTTTGCTCCTGGTTCCACTTGCAATTGCCTCACTTGATTTAGCCTACAATCAACGAGAGACCACAATAAATCCTCTTTACCACATTAGAATCAAGGCCAACTCATCATAAACAATATGCTTATCATTGAACAATTCAAAAATCATGATTGAAATCCTTTAAATCATCATAAGGCACAATTTCTTAGAAATTCAGGATTTTCAGCCATCCGGGGAAATCAAGCGAGAGAAATTTCGGGGAATTCCACGACAGACGGATTTAAGCTATCATGGCATAAATATCATAAATTGATCATCGAAATGAAGAAAGAAGAATGAACCATCTCTCTAATTATTCAAATTAATCATGAAATTTCAAGACGCATAACATTCAATCCATTTATATCTCCAATTCTTCAGATGGTGGGACTTTCGGGAAAATTTTTCGGGAGAGGAAATCCGTGAGGCATGCACAATTCTGGGTTTTTTTATATCTTTGGGAAAACGAAGGGAGGACAAAAAATCGGGGAATTCTGGCAGTTAAGGAATTCTGCGAAGACTTCAAAATTCTGAATGTCAACATTTCTTTGCGAGTTCACACAAATTGATCGAACGATCAAAAAATTGAGGACCTTAGGCTTTAAGGTTGCTGTATTTGAGCTTCGTACAGATCATCTTTAAATTCTAAACTTATTTTGAAGAAAATCAATGGGAATTGGTGATGCCCTGAACTCGAAACCCTAAAATTACGCCATGAACACACAAAACAAGCTTGGACTCAACTTACTCATTTTGCTAGGTTTTCAAAAAAAGATCCTTCATTGCCTACACAAGCAAGCTAATTCACAATGAAACTGAAAACAAGCTCACAAACTCACTTGGGGCGTCAATTCAACAAAATCAAATAACCCTAGCTTCAAGATGCTCAATGCCAAACATGTAGAAATCCGGACTCCAAGCATACTCCAGATGCCAAAGAATTATTCACATTCAACAATCAAAATCAAGGCAACGAATACATACCATTGATGAAGTGAACTAAATTATAAGAATGACAGGTAGCAAGTTTTTGCGCCCTAGCGAACAGTAGCAACTATGACGACGCCCAGAAAATTCACCACCAAACCCAGGAATCCACAAATCCAAACACCAAATCAAGCCAAGCACTCAAGTTCAGGCCCCTCAGATCAGTAGAAGACAAATGATAAAACTCAATGGCACAAGAATTCCCAAAAATTGACTAAATACATGCTGTAGAAATCGTACAATCAAGCATTAATGCAGTTAACATGACAACCCAACTCAAAACCCGAGAATTCGACAAGGTGACAAAATTTCAGAGAAATCCAACCAACGCGGAATTCTGCGAGGTCTTAGAATTTCTGGATCACAGTGCAAAAGTAGCCGCCACCAGGTTTTCAAAGCATCTGGGGAATTCCACCCAAAGGGAATTTTCTCGAAAATAGCGAAAAACCTGAAATGAGTCTAAAACTTAAGATTTTCAATAAATACCATGGAGGGATCATCAATATAGGCAAGATAAACATTCAATCTCATGCCAAAGCAAGTAATTCCTTAAAATCAAAGGACCAAAGTGCCAAAAATAGAAGCCAAAGAGGGTCCCTGCTTTTAGCGGGGCATGTGTGCGAGAATTGCACAACAAATGGTGACTCCTGCTAGGAAAATGCTCCAGAGAATTTTGATGGTGAACAAGAATCATGAACCCAAAATATCTAGTTTCGATCTCCCTATCAGATAAACAAATCAAAATGCAAGATTAAACAATTAGAACCAAAGATAGACTGGACCTTCCATAAACTTAAAATCCAAGTGTGTGCAAGTGAGTCCATTTCCCTCCTTGAGCTATTGCAGAAACCAAGTTTGGTCAAGTTAGGCTACGTAAAGATTCTAGCTCCAAAAGCAACCTAGATAGAGCCTTGCTGCCAGTCAGGCATCTATAGACCCAGTGAGGTTATTGTTGTGATTCTCCCAAACATAGCTCTACTGCCAGCCAGGCATCCATAGCCCTGGTAGAGATATTTAGATACTCATGATAAGTTGAATTCATTCTTTTGATCTTCAACATTTTCTCTTTTCTTCTTTTTGATATTTATTTTCTTTTCACTTTTTTTTTTATTTCAACCTGTGAACAATGAATTTCACACTCAGGGCTGAGAACCACAATGGCGTTGAAGTAGAAATAGGATTTTTCACCTAACATGACCTCACAAAGATCCCATAGCAACCTCAGGATTCTTAAGATGTATGAAAGATGTAAGATCTTAGAATACTTCAAGTTCAAATCAAACCAATGACCCATCCTCTTTAAATCAAACATTCAGATTGCTTAATACCAACAAAAGACCTCGACCATCCATTCAAGACACCTAATTAAAGTCCATCAATGAAATACTCAGAATAGTCCCAAATAATGAATAATTATTGTGCAGGAAAGACACTTTCCCAACTAGAAAATAGGGAAACCCAAAGCAAGAGCAGAGAAAAAGCAAACCAAATCGAAAGAAAACCTAAACTAACCAAGAATAGAAAACAAACAAAACAAAGCAGAAAGGAAAACCTACTCTAACCAAAGAAAAGCAAAGAAAATAGAAAAGACACCTACTCTAACTATGTACAATAAAGGAGCTGTAAACAACTCAAGATTGGAAATAATGCTTCAAGTACTGCCTGTTGATAGGCAGTGGGATATCCTCCCCAGTGAGGGTTTTCAAGCGAAAAGCATTGTCTCCCAAGATCTCTAAAATCTGATAAGGGCCAAGCTAGAGTTTGTCAAATTTTCCATGCTCTCCCTTACAGTCATGGGCTTTATCCCAGTAGAGAACTAAGTCATAGATTTTGAAGGATTTTACCTTGGCTCTCCTATCAAACCATCTTTTGACTACACCCTGATGTTTGGAAAAGTTTTCAAGGGCTTCATCTCTTTTCTCTTCAAGGTGTAACAACTCAGTAAGTCTGGCTTCTCATTTATCCCCTTCATCATAATATTCATTAATGAACTGCAAGGTGGGGATTTTTAACTGAATAGGAAACACAAGTTCTAGCCCATAAACCAGATGGTAAGGGGATGTTACTATGGAATTCTTGTGTCTTGTACGATCTTCCCAAAGGGAAAACTGAAGCTGGGTATGCCAGTCCTTAGGGTTTCTTTCTAACAGCTTGCGAATAACTGTCAGGAGGTTCTTATTGGAGGACTCAGCCGAGCCATTACCCTAAGGGTACTAATTAGATGCAAATTTAATTATAATTCCATGATCAAAGGCCCAATTAGAGAATTTCAACGATGAAAATGTAGGACCATTATCACAAACCAAAGACATAGGACATCCAAAGCGATTGATAATACCTGATTCGATAAAATTGATTACCACTTCAGAAGTACACTGTTTGCATGCAAGAGCCTCAGTCCATCTTGTGAAATAATCAGTAATAGTAAGAATATACCTGTGGCCTATAGAAGAGGGTGGATTGATTGGACCTATGAAGTCCATTCCCCACTGCGCGAAAGGTTTTACCTCCAAGACCTTGTTCTTGAGAATATAGTGCCTGAATTTCTTCACAGCTCTGACCAAGGCATAAGCTTGATTCTCCACACTTGGGTACCTTAGTTCTGCATCTTTCAGGGGTGCACTCATAAATTCTATGGGGTGCTCATTCCCTTGATCTGAATTTTGGGTCAACATGCCAGCACAGGAGTGATCATAAGCAAATGAATATATGTAAAATGGCTTAACATAATCAGGACTCACCAAAACTAGGGCCTCAGCAATGGCCCTTTTGATTTCTGCAAATACTTCTTTAGCTTCTACACTCCATTCAACTTTAGCTTCCTGCTTCAACATCCATTCAATGCCTTGACTATTTCTACAAATCTTGTGATAAACTTCCTGACAAAGTTAATTTTTCCAAAGAATGACTTCATCTCCTTCTTGCTAGTTGGTGGCTAGATTTTAAGTATGGCCTCCACTTGTTTAGGGTTAATAGCAATTCCTCTCTCAGAGATGACGTGTCCTAACAATTTTCCCTCAGTAACTCCAAAGATGCATTTCTTTGGATTAAGCGATATGCCAAATTCTCTACACTTCTGAAACACCTTGCATAAATCTGCTATGTGATCCCCTCTCTTCTTGGAAAAGATTTTCAGATAATCCATATAAATAATTATGCATTTACCAATTATGTCCTTAAAAGCAATGTCCATAGCTCTCTGGAACGTAGCTCCAGTATTGATCAAACCGAAGGGCATCCTCATGTAAGCAAAAGTGCCCCACTTTGTGGTGAAGGAAGTTTTGTGCGTATCTTCATATTGTACCATAACTTGACTGTATCCAGAGTAACCATCGAGGAAAGACATCATTTGAGACTCATTAACAATTTGAAGTACCTCATCCAACGAAGGGACTGGGTAATTATCCTTTTCTGATGCTCTGTTAAGGTTCCTAAAATCTACACATAGTTTGATTTCCCCATTCTTCTTTCTCACAGGAACCATATTTACAACCCAGGTTGAATGCCTGACTGGGAAGATGATTCTGGCAGACAACAGCTTCTGCACCTCCTTTTGAATTACCGACTCTAGTAAAGCATTGATTGGCCTTTGCCTCTGCCTGAAGGGTCTTACTCCTGGCTTCAGAGGGATAGTGTGAGTTATAATCAAAGTGTCATATGTTTTCAGGTCTTCGTAACTCCAGGCTATCACATCTTGGTATGTATGTAGTGCATCAATAATTCCTTTCCTCTCCTCTGGAGTACATACTTTTCCAATGAATAAATTCTTGGTATCATCTTGAGTCCCCATGTTGTACGTTTCACATTGTCCACTAATGGATTCCTTCTTAGCATCTTTCTCTTGATCTCCGACCTTGTCCAGATCAAAAATCCTTTAAGTACACCATTCCTCTCAGAATAGTATTAGTCTTCAAATTAATCACCCCTTCTAAATCCATCTCTACTTCTTGGGGTTCAGTTTCATCGATAATATGAGAAGCAAAGACATCTAAACTTGTAATAAAATACAAAATATGCTTATCATCTTCAAACACCTGGAAATTGGTAACATTGTCAAGTATTGAAGGCACTGGGGTCAATTCCACTGAAAACTTCTTCAGTCTAGAAAGAGACATAGGTTGCAAAGTACTAGCTGCCTGAGCGAGGGAATCTACTGTTTGGTTTTTATTACATGGTATCAACTGAATATTGAAGGCATCAAATCATTCAATAAGGTCCCATACTCTATGCCTATAATTGGTCATCCTTCTGTCATGACATGAGTACTGCCTCCTGACTTGTTTGACCACTAGTTCAAAATCCCCAAAGACTTGCAAAATTTTCCTTAGTGCCATAAGCAACCCATGAATCAAAGCCTCATACTCTGCTACATTATTAGTACAATGAAACTAAAGTCTATGAGCAACAAAGAAAGTTTTACCTCTTGTATTGATTAACTCAAATCCTGCCTCAACTCCTTGCTTTGATTTAGATCCGTCAAACCTTAAAGTCCAACAACTGACTACCACATATTGCCTTACTGTATCTCTTTCATTGTTTTTGCTAGAGGGTTGTTTAGAAAGAATCACCTTCTTCCCTTTGGGATCCTCTTGAATATTTTGAATATTAATTTTGACTCCTGGAGTAGGGTTGATACATTTCTGCACTTGTTCTACTACAGCCTGGCACAAGCAACAATCCAATTCAGAGTGGGAGGCATTGTGAACTCTACACCAATTTGGAAAAAGTAATTCTCCAAAATTCATTCCTCTATCCAAATGAATCTGATCTTCAATGCACTTCCAAATGAATTCTTGGAAGTTATCCAACAAGCTGAGTTGATGATCTTCAGGAACCTCATCATTAATTGGTTCCACCAGGGCTCTAGTACCACTAGATTCAACTGTAATTGGTGTAGCATGTAGCATAAGGATTTATTCCACATCAGATTCCTCAAAAGGGTTCACAAGTACGTAATTACCTATGCTCACCTCTGATATCAATATCTCATTCGAAGTATTCTGATATTCTGTGATCATATATTTCATCCTGGGCTCTCTCTCAATCCTGATATGATTTGGCACTCCCTTCCAGGGAAGCCACATATGAGAGTGATCAGTTGATACATATCCATTCAAAGCCATAATAAAGTCTCTTCCCAAAATCATACCGTAAGCATTAGGTATATCTGCCACCTATATATTAATAACTTGCTGAATTCTAGGGTTAGAGGCAACCTGCATGTGAATCATGTTCAATTCCCCTACAACATTAACTTCAGTTCTATCTAATTGAGTGACTTTCTTTTGGGAGTCAGCAGGAGTAATACCTAAAGCTCTATAGACACCAAAGGGCATTACATTGGTAGAAGCACCTGAATCCAACAAGAAATTGTGCAAGTTCTTACCAAATATACGAACAAAGATAAAAAATGGAGTGTCTATTTTCCCTTGAAACAGAGTTAAGGGAGTATCAACCTAAGAAACTTGAGTTTTATCTTTCTCTTTCCCTTTATCTCCAGGTGGTATGTGAATCTGATTCTGGCCTTTTACTACTTGGGAACTGGATGCTTTATTAACACTCTCACTGACTGATTTATCATGTGATATTGAACTTACATTGTAAGCTCCTAGAACTGCATTTCTAATAGTTGGAACTCTCAATAATTCAAATGTAGAGAGACTTACCTTTAGCTTCTTGAGTTCTTCTGCAACATATATGGCTAGTTGTTCTACACTCAAATCAGCAGGAGCCTCTTTTGGGTATTCCACTACCTTGTCTTTGCTTGTTTCAGTAGTTCACCCTTTTGACAGATCCATTGGTCCTTGATCTTTAGATAAGTACTACCTAGACACATGAGGATATGTTGGATTATTGTTGGCATTGGGATCTTGAGGTGTAGTAAAGTTGTTTGGAGGAATAGAAGTGGTGAAGGGGCCTCCAACCTATAGATGTTTGTGTGACAGATCCCTCAAATCATATTTCTTAATAGGTCGCTGAAATGTCTGCACCTCTTCAATATAAGTTTCTTCTTCATCCATGGGGCCATTGTCATTCACAGGATTTTCATCAAACAACTATGTAATCTCATCTCCATTGCACACCTGATCCGCCTCTTCCTTAAGCTAGCCTGATTCTTCTTCAAGCACATTCTCCTTGCTCTGTGGAAAAGGAGCATGATTTAGCACCAACACTGATGAATCATAGGGAGTAGATGGTACCATCTCCTGATTACTTACATTATTCTCCACCTCATACTAAAAGATTGAAGCCACTGCCTGGAACTCTGGACAGTCTAATTTAGAATGTTGACTTGTTTTATGGAGCCTACACCATCCTGATAAAGCAGTTTCAGCTAAATATACACCACTTGGAGGTTTTTCTTGATTGACTGGTTGATCCAATGGGGTGGGGACACCTTCATTGTTAGGTCTTGTATTCCAAGTTTTGTTATGTCTGAGTGGCTATCTCCTGTTGAACCCTTGTCCACCAGCTTTCCCCCTATCAAAGTTTTGGCTTGAAGATTGTCCTTTATCATAATTTTGTCCTCTGTCATAATTATGTCCTCTTTCAGGATGCTGTCCCCTATCAAAATGCTATCCTTGTTGAGTTTCCCAATTTTCCCTATTATGATTGGACTGCATACTTCTTTGAGCAGCCTGGAGTTGACTGTTCTGGTTTCTAAGATAAGTTACCTCCATGTTCAACTTCTTCACTTGTTCAGTCAATTTTTCTAACCTTTCCTTGTCAGGATTTCTATATGGAGGTTGGTTTTCATTTTTTTGGGGATATCCTACTATAGTACTAGTATTCAGTGACTGGTTCAATACTTCAGAATTCTACAGATATGTGGGAAAACTAGCCTGAGGCTGTGGATGAAGAGGTTGATTTAGATTTTGCTGGGGGTAGCTGATTGTGGGTGGAACTTGACTCATAGGAGGTCCTAGTTGAGGAACCAGAGGAAATTGAGGTATCAGATTCATGATAGGAGTGTGATTGGCAAGAGCCTGATTGAGAGCTGGGACCTGCCTAGGGTGAGCAGTGGGTCCTAGTGATGGTAAAGGCCCAGATAAGTGTTGTCTTAAAGTAGTGCTAAACTTTACATCCTCTGTGTATGCATCAAGTAGGGTAGTAGGAGGGTTGTTTCTCCACTTCATGAAGGTGGCTGTCAGATTGTCAAGACCCTCATAATAGACTTCTCAAGTAGTGGCCTCATCAACAACATAAGGGGTCTGCAGTCAGGTATAGGTGTGATGAAACCTATTGTTAAAGGACCCTATGGGATCATTGACTTCTCTCTTAACCTTAGTGAACTAAAGGTAAAGCTCATTTGGACTAATGGGAATCCTAAAATTATGTAGGAATGCAGTCTCTAATTCAGTCCAATTCTGAATAGACCCAGTAGGCAAATGATTGTACCAGTAGAACACATCTTCTCCTAAGGAATAAGGAAATATCCTACACGCTACATCCTCATGATTGATTCCTCTATCTTTAAGGCAAGTCTGAAAGATCCTGATGTGTTCCTCTGCGGTCCTATTAGGGTCATTAACATGGAACTTAGAACAAAAGTGTTCTGGGTTCTTGGGAATAATATTGTAATTATTGAAGGTCAAGGGAGATGGATTGTTGGCAAGGAAAGCCATTGGTGGAGGTGGAGGTGGTAAAGGCCGATTTATGGCCTGTTGGGGCTGTGGAATATGAATGGCCTTAGAATCATATGAGGATGAACTTGATAAAGATGAGGATGATGGGGATGATGGAAGTGGCTGGGTGGATGATGATTCTCCCCTTCTTCTGGTCCTTTCTCACAACTCTTGAAATTGCTCTTCCCCTGGAGTAGATCTAATTCTTCTTTTGAATCTTTCAGGAGAAATGGCAGATAGAAATCGATCCAGCTCGCTTATTAAGGCCCTCCTTCTAGCACCAATCTGTTGATGGTGTTTTCTACACAACAACAACTTAGATAGAATATGGAAATCCTATCTCTTGAAAGGTAAATCTCTATCAGCAAGCCTCAAGAGATAAACCCAAGGTATCTAGTGTTAGGTCTTGAAAATGCATAAACAACTCAGTGATAAATGTGAAAATGTTGGTAATCACAAAGGGACCTTACTACAAGCAAATACTGAATTCGAGTTTATTAGATCTAGCAATATGGTGATACTTCGAATCCTAAATCTAACCCAAATGATAAAATAAATAGCAAAGGATAGGGGTTTTTAGAGAGATTTCCTAGATTAATTCCAATCCTAAAATTAACAATGCAAATGATGAAACACTTGAAATGGACCAATCCCTCAGAAACTGATTCCTGCTTGACCCAGATGAATCTGCAAACTTACAAAAATAGAGCAATCTTCTAAGGCATTAAATATTTTTTAGATTATGAACATTCATCCAAAAACTCTGTGCAATTATGAACAAAGCCTCCTGAATTGAACTAAACCAGGTTGGAGTCTTGCAGACAGGCACACAAGCACATTCAGGCTACTCAGTTGCAAAAGGACCTTGGTTTAGAGGACACTGTGAAATATGAGATAAAGCAAGCAACTGGTGGCTCCTTCTGGCTTGTTTCTTCAGGGCTCACAGTGGCGAACTGCAGGAATGGGATCTGAGGAACTGGGATAGAACATGAAAGGCATGTCCTTTGTGCTAGATGGGCTCTTGGGGCTTTGACATTCAGATCTTCCTTTGCTTGCAGTGTTGAGACTGCAACTTCAAGTTTCTTTGCCTAAGCTGATTCCTTTCCATGGCAAAACCTCCTGGCCTGCCTTACCCTTTGGCGGGTGGGACTTGTGAGAGCCCCAGATGCCTTGTCCAGGCTGACCAGGATGCAGCAAACAAAGCTGACATAGAACAAGTAGGCTAAGAGGAGAGATCATAAAATGAGGCTCAGAAGGCCATGATGCATTGCTTCCATCTAGGACAAACTTTTGGGATCCTGAACACATTGCATTTAAAGAGGAAAAGAAAGAAAAATAATAGAGAGCCCTAGAATTCACAGTAGAGCCTTTGCATTAGCACTTTACTGTCATGAATCCGGCTCCATCTTATCATACACCATCAAAAATATCCTTTCCAAGTTGGCTATAGGTGGTATAGATAATACTTTAATTCTCCTTTTAATGGAATTAATGTCTTCTCTTGACTGTTCTACAACTTTATCCCAGTCCACCTTCATGGTTTGATATTTATCCATTACTGCAATATAGGTAGCTGCATCATCTAACTGATGTTTGGTGACCGGGTCTTCATTAATTGGAGAATATATATCACACCACCATTTTCTCAATTGTTCCAAGCTTAGATGCTTCAGTGCAAACCTTTTTCTCCCAGTCATAACTTCAAAGAAACAAATGCATTTGTTGTAGATCTCAGTTAGATTGTCCTCAATTTGTTTCCCCTACTTATGCACCTTCTTAAAAACCCTTTGCCTTATTTGCAAAAGCTATGAGGCAGTGAGGTTTTAAGAGCTTTTGGAGAAGAATATCTGTTCAAGTCAATCTCAAAATCTATCTCAATTAATCGATAGTGGTATTCATTCTCTCCAACTCATTTATTGTTTCTTGTGGCAGAAAACTTGCAGCAAATGATGAGGAGCTGATGGATTGCAATGGCTTCATCAAGTCTTTCAGATACTTAAGTTTATCATTCTCCCTCTTCAATTCTTGCTAGGTTTCCACCTCTTTCCTTAATCTATCCAAGATTACAACACTAGAGCATTCATATTCTTCAATCTCCCATTCCATGGAAGTAGGCCCTAAATTGATAGTCTGTATAGTGTAATCACTACCAGTCACATCATCCTTAGTCTTATCAGGAGCAGGAGTAGCAATGTGAACCACCCTTTTATTTGCTCCATCTCTTTCAATCTTTGAAATAACCCTAGCCTTCTTCTTTGATTTACCTTTCCCAATATGGGCCAGTAATTCATCCCAATTAGGGAGAGTGTCATCCACCACAACCTGCTTACTCTTCAAATCTCTATCCAACCAAGCAGGCACAATAGAATACGACTATACACTTCCTTGTCCAACCGCATACTTGTGAACCTTGGGTACATCTTAAATCAAATCTTGTTTTTCGGGAATCTCTTCAACTTCATCTTCTTTTCCCTTATCATGTTCCTCTTCTTCATGAACTGGAAAAGGAGTCTTGATCGACATTTCCTCTCTCTGAGGAGGTCTATCCTCTTCTCTTCTTGTAGGTGAATCCTCATAAGTTACCAGAGGGGATTGCAATATCTTGTCTATTTTTTCCTCTACGCTGTAAAGTTCACCCTCTTGGAATTATTCTTCTTCTTGATCTTGGTGACTCTTTGCCTCTTTAGATTCACTTGGTTCACTATGGGTCTCATGAGAAGGAGGAATGTTATCATGTTGTTTTGCAGCAGGGGTAGCTAAAGGAACATCCTTCCTTGGAACACTATCTTTGGGAGGAGTTCTTGATCTTCGTGTGTACACTTGTGTTTTATCTCCTGAATATTCTACATTCACTGCTGGTGGGTCAACTTCATCTCCTGCCTTAGAAGCTTATTTCTCTTTATGTGACAATCTTACTATTCTTCTTCTCTTAGGAATAGAAACACTAGCCTCTTTTCCTTCCTTTTCAGCTTCATCCTTTGTAGCCTTCTTCGTCTTTGAAATGTGTTTCCTCTTCTTAGCAATGGGATTTCTTTGTTTTTCTGCCTCTTCTACCTCCTCCGCCTGAACATCTTTGATCTTTATCTTAAAAGGGGAGGTCACCTTAGTCTTACCCTTAGGATCCTACTCAGTTGATTCCTTAGAAATGGAATGAGACTCCAAGTCTCCCATTAGATCATAGGTGCATTGCACACCCTCACTCTCCAATTCCAAAATCTTGTGCTTAAGCCACAATTTTGTATATTTAATCACTAGAGTCATGATCTACTCTAACTCTGTTTTCTCTTCCTCCAACCAGTCTATTTCTCCAACTGGTTTATCTTTCATAGCCTCATAGTCATGGCCTTGAATTAAATCCCCATCATCATCTATCTAATTTGGGATGACTTTAACATTGTACAATCTAATCATGTTGATTGGTAGCTTGGAGAATTTCTTCTTTCAAATCTCAAACTCATCTTTATAGTTAGCCCAGTAATCCTCTAGGTCATCCTTGTGAATATACTCTCTACTAGCCTTCTTTTGGGCTTCACTAGTTCTATCAAACTTGGACCTTTTAGAATGGAAAGATAGGCCTAGAGTACTCATCTCTTCTTCAAAAAAGTGTGTTGTATCTATGGAAGGTGTAATCAAGGGAAAATCAGATTTGTTAAAGGGGTTAGCACAATAACATTAAGAATCCATTGAAGTAACAAAGTACAAAGGAAATAAATGTGAAAACAAAAAGGAACAAAGTTACCCTAAGTCTTCATTTTCCATGCTTCACCTTTGTTACACCTTCTAGTTTGCAGCAAATCGAATGAGGCCCTCAGATTTCCAATGAGCACCTAGACTAATGTCAAAGCCCTATGCAAAGGTTGAAGGATTTATATAAAATAAATGACCTCACAATAGACTAAAATGACAATGACTGCAAATGACAATAATCATAACCTAATTTGACAGAATGAGCATGAGATCCCAAAATAAGAACAAAATTGCCATTTTATAAAAACTACAATTTTGAATGTGTGGCCAGGATGAGAAGATGACAAATACCCTATAATCAATGGTCAAGATTAAATGTTGCAGTGTGAAATAGGGTTAGATCCAAAATTAGAATTGTGACAAAATGAATGGTTGAGATTGAATTATGAGATAATTCAATCAAGGGCTGAAATTAAATGAGATGTCAAGAATAAGATTTGATTTGGAAGATAAGATTATTTCACCAAATAAAAGAGGTTCTTTGGAGGGTAAAATAATAAAATTATTTAATTTAATTTGACCAATGAATAATTAAATAATAAAGATGTGCTGAGTATAGGGAATGTGACAAAAGATCATTTTGAATTAAATAATGAAGTTTTAATTTCAAAATTCTTAGAAAAGTGGACCAAAATTAAATAAATAAAAATTTATTTATTTATGGAAAGTGGCCAATGAATAATTAAATAATTAAAATAGTTATTTTAATTATAGTGGAAAAGTGGACAAAAGTAAAATAAATTAAAGATCTATTTAATTTTAGAAAGAAGACTTAATTAGTGATGTAAATTAAATAAATAAAATTTATTTAATAATCAAGAAGAAATAAATGACAAAGAGGAATTGAAATAAATTAGAAATTTATTTAATTAAGGAAGACATAGACTAATTAATGTGTGATGTTAATAAATGGAATTTATTTATTTAATAATAATCATGAGAATAAATGACATGGTCCAAGAATTAAATAATTATGAATTATTTAATCAATAGTCGAATGTGGACCAAGGACATAATTAAATGACTTAATTATGCTAGGACGAAAGTGGTAAAAATGAAGCTTGCAGGCCTAGGTCATTTTTAGGTGTCTACAGAAGGGTAAGCCTCATTACTGCCCACCCTGAGGGGAAAGCCATTGCCAAATCCTATTTTGTGCTTCTCCTTCTTATCTATTGCATCGAAATCACATATATTCCTTGTAAGTTCTAGGAGTATGAGGTGATCGGTAGGATTCTTAGGAAGTCTATAGGGGTCCCTCTATCAACCATCTATCCTTACATAAGAAAAGGTGGGAAACTGTATAAACCAAGCTCCATACCTTTTGAGAAATTCCTTAGCACTGTCGAATATTCTAACATGCTCTGCACCTTGGAGCAACCTAGTGATGTACATGGTGAATGCATCATTCACCCTTCTATAGCTTGATCTGCCTATATGTATCTGTAGATAGACTTCATATATTACATCCAGCCCAAAGGTTCCTCATGTACTCAATCCCTTATATGGATGGAACCTAGCCAAGGCATCGACTAGGTAAGAAGTCATTGGGAAGCTCTTAGTTTTTAGGACATTGCATAGTTGATCATGTATCATGGCACTTATAATGTCTTCCCAGTGATAATCGGTATTCTGTTCCATCCTCACTATGACAAGGAACATCCAGTTTTCAAAAAATCTTGCACTCTTCAAACCTATTACCTTGCTAAGTAATGTGATAGCATCATAATACTCTGGTTTGAATTTAGCCCTGAATAATTGTTTTGGCAGCTTTGAGATGTGGGGTTTAAGTTTCTCCAACCAAGAATTGACCACATGTAGAGCCTTACTTGAATCATCTTCAAAATAATTTTTAGCAACATCCAAGTCCAAAGCCACCACATGAGATCTATCAGGCATGTCAAAGGTTTGTGCCACAGATACATGAGATAATTTTTCCAATACCCTACCTTGAGGACCGATCACTCTTTGTGTACCTCTGTCAAAATGTCTAGCACATTCAAGCACTAGCTCATAGCATTGAATCGTAGGAGGGAAACCAACCACATGAGCCAACCCTGATTCTACTAAACTTCTAGCAAACAATGAAGGGTCTTGTTGTGCCATTCTTTCCTTTAATTCCTCATAATCCCATCTGCCTACATTGGTTTCACCTACTTCAGTCCATATGGAGGAAATCTTGGACTCAGGAACCTTAGTCTTTATGTCAATTTTAATCCTTTCTGCTTCTGAGACCGAAGATCCCTCAGGACCCTGATCCATTTGTTTGCTCCTGGTTCCACTTGCAACTGCCTTACTTGATTTAGCCTACAATCAACGAGAGACCACAATAAATCCTCTTTACCACATTAGAATCAAGGCTAGCTTATCATAAATAACATGCTTATCATTGAACAATTCAAAAATCATGATTAAAATCCTTTAAATCATCATAAGGCACAATTTCTTAGAATTTTGGGATTTTCAGCCATCCGGGGAAATCAAGCGAGAGAAATTTCGGGGAATTCCACGCCAGACGGATTTTAGCGATCATGGCATAAATATCATAAATTGATCATCGAAATGAAGAAAAAAGCATGAACCATCTCTCTAATTATTCAAATTAACCATTAAATCTCAAGACGCATAACATTCAATCCATTTATATCTCCAATTCTTCAGATGGTGGGACTTTCAGGAAAATCCGTCGGGAGAGGAAATCCACGAGGTAGGCGCAAATATGGGTTTTGCATATCTTCGGGAAAACGAAGGGAGGACAAAAAATTGGGGAATTCTGGGAGTTAAGGAATTCTACGAAGACTTCGAAATTCCAAATTTCAACATTTCTTTGCGACTTCACTCAAATTGATCGAACGATCAAAAATTTGAGGACCTTAGGCTTGAAGCTAGTTGTATTTGAGCTTCTTACAGATCATCTTTAAATTCTAAACTTATTTTGAAGCAAATCAATGGGAATTGGTGATGCCCTAAACCTGAAACCCTAAAATTACGCCATGAACACACAAAACAAGCTTGGACTCAACTTACTCGTTTTGCTAGGTTTTCGAAAAAAGATCTTTCATGGCCTACACAAGCAAGCTACTTCACAATGAAACTGAAAACAAGCTCACAAAATTACTTGGGGCATCAATTCAACAAAATCGAATAACCCTAGTTTCAAGATGCTCAATGCCAAACATGCAAAGATCCGGACTCCAAGCATACTCCAGACGCCAAAGAATTATTCACATTCAACAAAAAAAAGCAAGGCAACGGATACATACCAATGATGATGTGAACTAAATTATAAGAATGACAGGTAGCAAGTTTTGGCGCCCTAGCGAACAACAACAACTATGATGATGCCCAGGAAATTCACCACCAAACTGAAGAATCCAAAAATCCAAATTACAAATCAAGCCAAGCACTCAAGATCAAGCCCCTCAGATCGGTAGAAGGCAAATGATAAAACTCAATGGCACAAGAATTCCCCAAAATTGACTAAATACATGCCGTAGAAATCGTATAATCAAGCATTAATGCAATCAACAAGACAACCCAACTCAAAACCCGAGAATTTGACAAGGCGACAAAATTTCAAAGAAATCCGGCTACACGAAATTCTGTGAGGTCTTAGAATTTCTGGATCACAGTGCAAAAGTAGCCGCCACCAGGTTTTCAAAGCATCTGAGGAATTCCACCTAGAGGGAATTTTCCTGAAAATAGCGAAAAACCTGAAATGAGTCTAAAACTTAAGATTTTCAATAAATAAGGGATCATCAATGTAGGAAAGATAAACATTCAAGCTCATGCCAAAGCAAGTAAGTCCTAATCAAAGGGCCAAAGCACCAAAAACAAAAGGAAAAGAGGGTCCCTTCTTTTAGCAGGGTTTGTGTGCAAAAACTGCACAACAATCTCTTGGTGGTGACACTAATGGATAGGGAACCGCTTGCATGCAATATGTAAGATTTGATTGGTTTGTTGGTTAGTGAAGAGTGGACACAAGTCAGGTTTCAAAAAAAAAAATCTTAAACTTGCTCATAGGATAATTTGTCTGCATAAAATTATTATTTTTGTTGGACCTCTTGTTAGACCAACTATTTATTTCCCCACTAATTAATTCTACATGAGACACAATGGGTTGTAGTGATTGAGCAAGCGCAGTCCAATGGGAGTTTGTTCCTACAAGATCTTTCAATCTTGAAATTCACTCCTTAAGTTCTTTTCTATTATTTTTTAATTTTCCCTAATATGTTTTATTGTGATCCTGGAGGATGACAAGGAGTTGTAGGAGGTGTTTATTGTGGTTGTTCTTCAAGAATGTTTTCATGAAGAGGTGAATTGGGATTTTGAACATTTGGGGTGAATTATCAACTCCTAAAAATTAAATAAATTTCAATTCATAGGCTGGCTCATTACACGTTCCCCATGCAAAAGTTTGATAAATTCTTTGGCAGATGCATTTTGTTATCACATTCACCAAATTTGGAGTTGTTTGTTATGTGCTTGTTCCTATGTTGTTCAATGGGGGAAAGATCAAAATTTGTTGTCAGGATGTCCTCTGAAACATTGATGGGCATTGGCACCACAATGCCAATTTGGTTGCAAAGTGTCATAACGAAAATGGCATTTTGTGGCCCCATCACTAACCAACGCCTTAAATGAATCCTGAAGAAGTATGACTCTCTCATTCTGGCGACGGTAAATATGGTGTTGGGGAAGGTTTTTTTTGGAAGATGAAGAAGACTATAGGGTAGGCGCCAATATCACCTCCAGGTTCTTGGCATCCTTACTGTACATTAGGATGATGAAAAGGGAGGCGGAGCTGCTAGTTCATAGGCTCTTCTACGCAGACTTGTTGGAGGGAATGGATATGGTGTTGTATGTGGCCTCTCCTGGTATGGGCCTTCCCCGCCCACATGATATGTGTCTACTCTCAGTTTCAGATGAGGTAATCAAATATTACCCATTCTTGCTTGATTTGAAAGGAATGGATTTGGTCGAACATAGGAAACTCATGGTGGTCGCAGTGGATTATCTATTTCGAGCTCTCAAGCTCCCCCCTCCTCAGACTGGGCATTGGGTTTCGGACTTTAGAGCTCTTTCCCGAGCCAATGATTTCTGGGGTGATGGCCGAACTAGTTAAGGTTGTGTTGAGGGGCTGTGTTTAGTTTTCTTGCTTATGGTAAACTTTGGTTGTTGCATGTTGGTAACAATGGGGTGTCTGTTCTAGTTTCTAGTACATTTCTAGTAATTGGTAGGTATAAGGGGTCACAAATAATATATATATATATGTGTGTGTGTGTGTGTGTGTGTGTGTGTGTGAGTGCATTGGGTGGTGGAAGTTATGGTTCTGGGGTTTGAAGTGGTCTGGTCTTGGAGTAGTTTTTTGCAAATTTTGCATTCCTACATAGCAGATGAAATGTACACCTTTTTGAAAATAAATACAAATCAACTATTACATATAAAAAAAATCTTGTGTCGAGACAATGGAGATTTATTATGGATATGGTTTTTATATTTTCCTTTGGATTTTTCCTTTTTTTTAGATTTTTGGAAATATTTCAATGTTTTTAGATTTTTAGGAATATTTGATGTTTTTGGATTTTTTGAAATGATGCACCAAGTTCAAACGAATGATCTTATGATGGACCAATATCAAGCCATGATAGGGGTGACAGGTATATGCAAAAGGGTTTTAATATGGATGGATTGGATGAAAAGTGCTAATAGATGGTGGAATATGGCTTCTACACATGGTGCTTGTAAATAGGTTCTCACCATGGTACTTACCCAAGGCACCATCAAAGTGGTTTTCACCTTAAGGAAAATTATTTCTTTACTATTTTTGACAATATTTTGTATTTTTCACTGAAGATACTTTGAGGATCAAGCATAGAATTTTCTCAGGTGGATGGCATTGATGGGATCATCAAGTAGTTCACCTTCGGATGTTGATAACTGATATGCTCCTAACCCATAAGTTGTTGTGACAATAAAGGGGCCTAACTAGTTAGGCTCAAACTTCCCTTTCTTCTCACATTCTTGTTGATTTTTTTATTTTCCTTGAGTACCAAATACCCTACTTCAAATCTATGTGTGACAATCTTTTTATTGTAGCTATGGTGGAGGCGATCTTGGTATACTTGCAAGTCGTTTAGTGTGTTGAGGTGCCTTTCGTCAAGTAGCTCTAGGTATTGTAGTCTAGTAATCCTATTCTATCCATCATCTATGACATGGTATAGAGAAACTCAAAGTAAAGGGAGATTGATGTCTAAGGGAAAAATTGATTTAGCTCCAAAGACGAGGGCATAGGGGATTGTGCCTATGGGTGTGTGAATGCTAGTTCAATATTCCCATAGTGCAAGGTTGAGTTGGATGTTCCAATCATGACCAACATCATTTACAATTTTCTTTAGGATTTTTAATATTATTTTGTTTGATTCCTCAACTTGACCATTGAATTGTGGGTAATAAGGGGTTGAGAACAATGAATATGGAAATTGTTGCATAGCTCACAAACATCTTGGTTCTTAAATGGTCTATCATTGTTAGTGACAATATTTGAAGAGATCCCATACTGGAAAATGATGTAGTTCAAGATAAATTTGGCTATTTTTTTTCTTATAGTGGAATGGCTTCGATCTATTTAGTGAAATATTTCATGGCGATAATTATGAATTTGCGTCTAATGGAGGATTGGGGATAAATTTTTCTTGAGGTCAAGTCCCCACTATGAGAAAGGTCATAATGAGGTAGTTGCTTATATTTCCTATGTAGGTGCATGTATAAGATTACCATGTTATTGACACTTCAAGCATTGCCATACAAACTGGTGGGCATCCTATTCCCTCATCGATCAATAGTATCCAACTCTTATTAGTTTCTTAGATGTATTTGAACTACTAACATGTGCCCCACAATATCATTATGTCCCTCTAATAGGGTAGTTTGTGCATCTTCTGAGTTAAGATACCTAAGGAGAGTACCGTTGAACCTCCTTCAATATAATGTATCACCAAGGATGAGAAAGTAGGATGAATAATGAATAAAGGTTTTTATTTGGTTATTAGATAAGTCAAGTGGAAGGGTTTGTTGATGTTTAGGTAATTATATATGTCTTGATACCAATGGGATTTGGGACCAACAATTTCACACTATAGGACATCAAATGCATGGACCAAAAGTTATTCCACTAATAATTTACATTGCTAAATATTGTGTGGAATATCTAGGAGAGATCCAATGGTAGCCATGGCGTCTGCTGCCTTGTTTCTTAGTCTTGGAACCTATTCAAATGTGATATCAGTGAAGTACTGCTTGAAAATATCTACCATTTTCCTTTAAGGTAGAATTTTTTCATCCTTGGTTTGGTACTCATCATTCACCTACCTTATAACTAGCTGAGAATCTTCATAGACTTGAATTTTCTTGAGTTTCCATTGTATTACTATTCTAATTCTAGTGATTAGTGATTCATACTTTATTATATCGTTTGTACATGGGAATTCCAAATGATATGATTTGGGTATACAATCACCTTGGGGGGTGATAAATAATATACCTACTCCTAATCCATGTTGTGTGTACGAGCCATCGAAATAATTTCCATATCTAAGATGGGTGACTGTGAATATACCTTCATCTAGAAAATTTGACACTATCAGGTGATCATTTGTAATAAGGGCATTTTCTAGTTGATTTGCAGTTACTTGACCTTTGATCATCTTCCTATCAACATATTCAATGTAAAATTTACCGAGGATCATTACCTATTTAGCTAGAAAACTTGTGAGCACGACCTTATTCAATGGATACTTGAGAGGATCTATTTTTGCAATAAGTTTATTCTGGTGGTTGAGCATGTAATGTCTTAGCTTTTGTGAAGAAAAAATAGCTACTAAATAGGCATGTTCGATCGATGAACAATTGAGATCATAACCTACCAGAGTATGGCTAATGTAATAGATCACCCTTTCTCTACCTGTTCCATCATATTGTGCTAGGAGTGCACCCAATGCTGCTAGTGTGGTAGATATATAAAATAGTAGAGGCTTTCTCTAAACTAGTGGCTTTAATACTGGAGGAGATGCCAGATAATATTTGAGTTGTTGGAATATCTTTTGACAAATTTTGTCCCATTTAAAGGTAACACATTTATGCAAAAGATGTGTAAATGGGTGGCACTTATCTGCTAGCTATGAAATATAGTGGCGAATGGATTGGATTTTTTCCCTATAAACTTCATTTTTGTTTGAGAGTGGTGGGAGGAGGCATGTCAATTATTGATTTTACCTTTACTGGATCGACATCAATGCCTATTATATATACAATATATTCCAATAATCTTCCATATGTCACCCCAAAAACACATTTCTTATGATTTAGCTGAAGGTTATATTGCTCCAGTCTATCAAAAATGTTAGCTAGTATGTTCAGATGGCCTTCCTTGGTGGTGAATTTTGCTAGTAGATCATCAACATAGTCTTCCATCAAGATATGCATCATGTCATGGAAGATAGTTGCCATATCTTGTTGATAGGTAGCTCTAGTGTTTTTAAGACCAAAAGGTATGACATTCCAATAAAAGGTACCCCATGGACAAGTGTATTGTTTTTTGTTGGTCTTCAGTGGCAATGCAAATCTAATTGTAACCTGAGAAGCCGTCCACTAAGAATAAAATTTTGTGCCCTACTATTAAATCTACAATCATATCTATGTTTGGTAAAAGGGAGTCATCTTTCAGGAATGCCTTGTTGAGATCTATGAAGTCTTTACATCCTGATGCCCCCAATGGGTTTAGTGACTAGGGCCAAGTTTGATATCCATTCGACATAATCAATTGGTTGAATGAATCCCACATCTAACAAATTTTGAAGTTCTTTGACCAACAATGTTATTTATGGGTGTATTTTACATAGCTTTTATTTCACTAGTTTTTCCCCTAGTGTTATTGTTAGATGATGTAGTACCTAATTAGGATCCAATCTAGGCATGCCTGTATAGGACCATATAAAGTGTATTTGTTTGTTCTTGAAAAATGCCATGAAATTGATCATTTCCTCCTTGGATAAAGAAGTTGCAAAGTTTGTTATCTTGATACTATCTATAGTATTGATGTTTGTCTTGTAGGATAGGGTAAAATTAATGTCAAAGGCATGAATCAACAAAGCTCAAACCCTAAAGCCCTAAACCAACAATGAAGCACAAATGAACATAGAAACATAAAACATAAATAAATAATACCAATATATTTATGCCATGGTTGATTCACCTCCACTGTCCTTCTCCATCTTGCTTTATATGCTTGATTTCCCTCAGATTTGAGTATGCAATAATAAGCCTAGTGATAATGATAGCAAAATATTGAAGATTGTACTTGTCTTCTTGAATAGCATGAACTTTTTGGCATTTAATGTAATGTTGAAATGACAATGATAGGTCTCTTTTGTAGAAAAAAAATTTGGATGAAGGGCCACGATTAAAAGCCAATATGATATGACAATCAATGACCAAGATTGAAAGATGTAGTATGAAATAGGGTTAGGGCTAAATTCAGATAAAAATAGGACTAGGTTAAGGATGGACGATGGAGATTGAATTATAAAATAATTCATTCAAGGGTGGAAATTAAATGAGATTTGAAGAAATAAGGATGGGATGGATAAGGAGGTTGGCACAAAAAAAGAGGTTGTTGGAGGAAATTAAATAATTACAAAATTATTTAATTTAGGAGGAAAGCGAATAATTAAATATTTTAGAACAATTATTTAATTATAGAAGAAGAGGGAAAGTTGACCTTTAAATTAAATAATGATTTAATTCAAAAGTGGAAGAAAGGACAAGTTAGTAAATAATTAAATAAATTAAAACTTATTTAATTTATGGAAGAAGAGGATAATGAATAATTAAATAATTAGGACAATTATTTAGTTATAGTAGAAAATGATAATAATTAAATAAATAAGAATTTATTTAATTATAGAGGAAGGGGATATTAGTGACATAATTAAATAAATAAAATTTATTTAATTAATCAAAAAGAGGAATAAAAGAAAAGAGATGAATTAATTAAATAATCTAGATTATTTAATTAATGGAAGAATTATGACTTTAGACAATAATCAAATAATTAAAATTATTTAATTATTAGGGGAGAAAGGGGATTTGCGAAGAAAAATAGTGTTCACAGGTGAAGTATAATTTTTAGTGTCTATAGTCTCCTCGGATTTCTCAATAAGAATTGGAGATCTCTCTTGATCCATAGGGAGATTGCCAAAAATTCCATCCTTGGGTGCCTTAGAAATATTTTCACCCTCAGATGCATACTTTATTTTTACTATTCCCTAGTTCAAAAGTGTCACATGGTGGTTTTCACTAGGGGACCTATTTATGCATTTTATGTTTTTGTGACTGAAAGGTTTGGCATTCTCCCCAAAGTATGCCATTGTGTCAAGTTCTATGATGAATTCGGTTCGATGATCCCCTAGGGGTATCCCATCTTGAAGTCCCAAAAACTTAGCTATAGCTTCATTATTCTGAAATGTGTCTAAACTAGGTGGATCTTGTTGGTCCCAATTGATAAGTTGGGGGTATATAAGCAGAAGGTTGTTATTGGAAGTTGAAGGCTCGAAAGACATATGGGATATTGTGCAAATTTTATGATCATGGAATAGGTTAGTGATACATATGATAGTCATTGTCAGTATCCTCTATAAACACTTAAAATTTTCCTTCGCATACGAACACTATTTTTGCTTTGTCAATCCCCTTTCTTCCCTTATAATTAAATAATTTAAATTATTTGATTATTGTCTAAGGTCACAATTATTCTACTAATTAAATAATTCTAATTATTTAATTAATTTTATTAATTAAATTGGACTGGTTGGGGGATATCATTTTGAGAAATGCTTTGATAAAAGTAGAAGTAAAATGTATTGTTAAATCTAGCTTGCCTCAGCCAAAGAAGTACTAATGGTAGGCAACATGCTTCAATTTTTTCTTGATCGTCAAACTGCCAATCCCTAAAAAGGAAGTAATATACTGTAATATCTTTCAAAATCAATATATAATCTATATAGGCTTTATGCCTTTTATTAAAAATAAATAAATTAATGCATCTCTTTTCTTTTATTTATTTGTTTTATTAATTAAATAAATTTCATTTATTTAATTACGTCACTATTGTCCATTTTCTTCTATAATTAAATAAATTCTTATTTATTTAATTATTATCATTTTCTACTATAATTAAATAATAATTATTTTTAATTATTTAATTATTCATTAACCTTTTCTTCCACAAATTAAATAAATTTTATTCATTTAATGACTTACTAATTTGTACTTTTCTTCCACTTTTGAATTAAATCGTTATTTAACTAAAAGTCAACTTTCCCTCTTTTTCTATAATTAAATTATTGTTTGCATTATTTAATTATTCACTTTCCCTCCTAAATTAAATAATTTTATGATTATTTAATTTATTCCAGCAACCTCTTTTTTTGTGCCAACCTCTTTATCTATGCCATTCTTATCTCTTCACATCTCATTTAATTTTCACCATTGATTGAATTATTTGATAATTCAATTTTAGCCATTCATCCTTAACCAAGTCCTATCTTTTCCCTAATTTAGCCCTAACCCTTTTGCATACAACTTTCAATCTTGACTATTGATTGCCAAATCTTATTGGCTTTTAATCCTAGCCCTTCATTCTAATTTGGTTTTCTATAAAAGAGACCTATCATTGTCATTTCATCCCTAAACACACACACATTGAAGTGCATTCAAGGAGACAAGTACAATCTTTAATATTTTGCTATCATTATCACTAGGATTATTATTGCATACTTAAATATGAGGGAAATCAAGCATATAAAGTAATATGGAGAAGGACAATGGAGGTGAATCAAACATGGCATAGAGATATTGGTAATATTGCTTCATATTTTATATTTCTATGTTCATTTTTGCTTCATTGTTGGTTTAGGGGCTCTAGGGTTTGAGTTTTATTAATTCATGCCTTCAACCTTGATTTTACCCTATTCTACATCCTCATTGGAAAACTTACTTGTGGAAGGATTTGTATTTGCATCTACAAGTGTACTTTCTAGTTGAAGATACAATATCTAGTTTCCCAAATGCAAGTCTTGTATAGCATGGTTTGACATGTATTATGATAGGTTCCATAATCCCTTGCTTTTGTGCACCAAGTCCACTATGGCCATCATATTCCATGTGTTACATTATCAAGAACCCTTTAGTGTAATTTCTACTAGTAATATGACATTATCTTCTTTTTTATTGTAGATCCACTTAGATATGTCATCATCTACATATTATTTATCTAGCTCCCCCCATTTGGAAAAGGTGGTCAGACTACATTTGATTATCATGGTTGATGGTGCTTGAGATTTCCCTGGTTTTCCATATGATCTATGTGATGATGGAAGTTGGCATACACAAAAAGACTATATCATATCATATTCCCCACACCCCCTGTCTTTGACCTGAACCTTAACTATAGGAGTAATCATGGACTAATTAGATGTTTGAGTTAGTTCCAAAGGGTATATGTAGGATTTGAAGGAGGATTCTTTAGTGTTGTTGGAAACACAAAGTGTGGTGTATCCTCTAAATTCATTACTGTATTTAAAAGTATCTATATATGTCAGAATGGTTACTTAATTTCCTTCATGATAGAACTTGAGACACATGAAAAGTAGAGGGTAAGACTTGCATGGTATGAATCCATGGGCGAACTAGAAGTACATTGTATTTGAGTTATAGATCTAGTACCTAGCATATTGTATCTTTGAATTTTGGTCCCACTCTTATTGGAAGAGTAATGGTCCCTTTAGAGGGTCATTCAACATCATCATAATCTCTGATTAGTATCTTCCTAGTTGAATCTATAACTTCCTCAGAGTATTCTAGTGTTTTGACCAATTTTAAAGTGTGAATATTCAAACCAACACCACCATCTATTAGGACACACATAGGACACATTTTATGCGATGCTTGTGGAAAAATATTTCCAAATGAACTACATCATTGTGAGTGGGTGAATGGGATGTCATGTCTTTATCAGAAAAAATAGATGTTGTGAAGAGGTGATATGACCGATCATAGCTTGAAACTATTTGTCATTAAGATTTGTTGGTACCGATGAATCCCTAAGAGATTTATTTAATATATCCTTATGCATCAGTGATATGTGCAAAAGCTCAAGAATGGATATTTGGATCAATTTTTTATTTAGTTGATCTATTAGATTGTATTATGGGGTAATGGTGTTTCTAGAAGTGGCTCCTTGTAGATTGATTTTTCCTTTGTGTGTGGTAATGTTATATTTTGGATTGGTATTCTTTATAGTGGTAGTCAATACATGGTTGCCAACTTATTCACTATGGTTGATGGTATAATCATAGCTGACAAATGTATAATTGGTACTGTTCCTTGAGGTACTACCTTGGGAATTTCCTTTTCCATGATTGTGTAAGGGATCCTCAAAGATCACATGGTCACTATTTGAGGAATTTGGTTGGTTTTCAACACTAATATCTCCTTTTCCTATCAAGTCTTGAATAAGGTGTTTCAATTTGAAATAGTTGAGAGTTTTGTGTCCTTTTACCTTATGGTAATCACAAAAATCAGTGTCTTTCCACCACATTGATTTGACTTGTGGTTCAAATTAATTGATTTTTGGAAGAGTGACTACATTTACTTATGTTAGTTTGTGAAGCACAAACTCGATGGGTTCTCCTAAAGGAGTGAATTTTTATCGTGGGTTGTTGTTGAGTCTAGGAGGTGGTCATTGTATGCTATCTTATGTATTTGTTGATATCTGCATAGTGTTTAGTGCTTGAATGTGTAATGTGGGTTAAATAGTTTGGGCCATTTTTGCATCAACCAAACTATCATTGACACCATTTTTATTCTTATTCCAAAAGTGCGACTTGTCATTTGAAGAGTTTGAATAAGTTTTTCTTTCCTTGAATATTTTAACAAGTCCTTTGATAATTAGGGCTTTCTCAATAGTAAGCCTTTTTTCAATGACATCATCAAAGGAATTAGAACATAGCATTTTCAAGTGAAACCTACTTCAGTGTTCATTTTTTAGATGAACATCTCAACCAATTGTTATTCTAGGATGTGGCATGGGATTTTACTAGCTAAGTTTTATCACCTTTGTAAGAAGGAGGAAAATGTTTCTCCATCATTCTATTTAGTGTTGATTATGATGTTAGTTGCACACCAAAAATGTAGATAAATCCTCACAGATAGACCATGGGAACCTATCTTTACTTGAAAGACTGAACCAAGGCAACCTAAATCTCTCTTAGGTTGACTCAGCTTAATCCCAAGGCTTGTTTAAGTTAGGTCTTGACCATACTAGGTTCGCGTCAGGGTTCGTTGTGACAATGCTTTTAATCACGAGGGGAAAATGGTAATTTTCGGTTCTAAAGGGAATCATAAGGATCGATAGAAAATATTCTCGGTCTAGTCATCAAACAATCTCATGAAATCAACAAATATATAATAATATTTCATGAATTTCAAATAAATTTTCTATCACTTAAGTAGATTTAGCTTTAAGCATTCAACAATATTATGGAAATGAAAGATTTGCAATAAAATTTCCATTCATTCATCTCTTTTTTGGAACATTTTCTAAAATTTAAACATCTAAACTAAAATAAAGCATAAAAAATACTTGAAAAGTAAAATTTCTCTCGAGTATTGTCCACGCATGCCCCAAGAATTAACCAAATCAAAGCAAACCACTCCATACTCATTAGATTGCTTCACAGTTAGGCATATAATGATGTGAGATTTTAAAGAAAGGGAGGCTTATTTGGACAATGGGTAGGTTTTGTATGCACCCTTAAATGACATAGCATACAGTCTTGTCCAGCTGAACAAACAACCGGCTACACTGGATTTCATACTAGGTAGTAGCTTTTAAATTAGCTTTGATATTGATTAGCTTCTATGTGTATACAAGTTTTTAATCTAGAATGATTCAAAAAATAGGAAAAAAGAACAAAACTTAAAGAAGTTTTGGCTCTTCCGACATCCACAAATTCTAAACTTAGCTTAAAATGAAATATCTCCCAGCCTTTTATAAGAACAAGACACAGGGAAGATAAGAAAAATACATGAGAGGAAATCCAAGGGACAAATTACAACAAGGCACATGGAATATGACAACTGGTAGGAGAATTGCTAATGAAGTTAACGAATGTCAACCTTCCTTAGCACTTTAATATCTTTTGGGTCTCTTATCTTTTTTATCGCCAGGATAATAACTTGAATCCAAATCGGATGTAGGAACTTCCCATATATTCTGAACAATTTCTTTATCATTTTGTTCCCACATTTTGGTTCTGCCTTAGGCTTTCTACTCTTGGGAATGGGTCACACCTGAGGTTGGCGCATTCTTCCGCCTCATTCATTATACCAAGGCTCTCGGTATTCTGATGAAATCAAGCTCCTCCTTATATAACCTCCCTGAACATATTGCCTGATCTGGATATGATTCCATTCACAATTCAAATTTTCTTAACAATCCATACCCGAATGTTGCATCGCAATCTGCTTCTCCTGCAAGCACAAATTCCATGTACATTAAATCCCTTTTAAACATTCACAAAAATCTCATGAAAACAAAACCATGATTAATAAACCATTTTTAAACTCATCATAAATATCACGCTTTTAAAATCATATCCTCGAGTAATTATTTTTCTTTTTAAGTCAGGGTACCAAACTTTCGGACCTTTGGGAAACATTAAACATTTAACTTTAACTCAACATTATTACTCGGTACCCAGTACCTGATACTTTAGCTTTTACCAATAAATTTTCCCAAACCTTAGCATTTTACCAAAATCTCAACATTTACTGAACCTTAGCTCTTAGATCGGAACACTTCACCCAAAACTTTGCGTTAACACTTTTAGACTTCTAGCTTTCTGGTACTTGGTACCCGGTACACTTGAATTATGAAATACTTAAAAAAATTCCTTTTCTTAACTCTTGGTGATCTCTTCAACTAACCAACACTTTCCATAAGTGTTAGTTTTCACATGGGTCCCCAAGTCTTATAGTCTTGGGGCATGTTGTGAGACCACACAATATTTAGTTGTACATAAGTCTGTCATTTTCGTTTCATGGTCTGTATTATATGAGAAATGTGAGACAAACTTATCAACCATTTCATTAAAGGTCCTTATGCCACTAGGGAGTCTAGAAAACCACTCTATGGTTTTCCCTCCTAGGCTTCTTGGGAAGAGGTGCATTAGATAATTGTCATTATGCATTACCTCTAAACAAGATACATAGAACTCTCTCATGTGATCACAAGGGTCTCCCTTTCCTTTTTATTTGTCGAATTTAGGTATTTCGAAGTGATGTGGAAAGGGTGGCATATATAAAGTCTTGTCAAATGGGTAGGGGAAAATGTCTTCTAATGCATAGCTTTTTTTCTGCAACCCTATGTAGATATTTTCCATCTGTTGTTGCAAGGTGATGGGTTCAATTTATGTTTAGTTTTATTTATTAAGTTTATGTCTTTTATCATTTCAATCTGCCAAAATTCATAGACAATCCTAAGACTTGTACATATTTTATACCTTTAATGCATCTCAAACCAAAATTTAGTACATGGTAATGAAAATATGATATGATGATATTTGTATGAATGAATGTATGAATGTTCATGAAATTCAGTATGATTATATGCTTAATTTATGGTTATTAATGATGTGTGTGCTTTAGTATGAAACTAAACTCTTGTAACTAGAAGAATTGTAACCCGCATCCACTAGGATTTCTAACCCATAGTATAAGGACCACAAGTAGTTGCAAGGGAGTGGCTAGAATGATTAAAGAATGACAACTCTAGAGAAGAATGGAGGAAACCATTGAATAGTCAACCATGAGTCGATACAAGCACACCAAATAAGATGATTAAAAGAAAAAGGAGTTTGTTCTAAAAGGATTAACTTGTGACATGAAAATTCCTATGAAACACATCTCTATCATTATGATTAACCACTAGGGAAAAGTTCTAAGTTAGTTTTTCTTCTACTTTTCAATTATGGATTTTTGTTACAAGAATAAGTCCTCTCCCCATCCTTGAGGGAGAGTGGAAAAACACATTATGATTTTATTTTTAGTCCCAAGATGAATAAGACTCCTCGTGTACCCTATATAGTTGGATCTATTGTGAGGAGTGAATCTAGTTACTAGTTATCTAGTTTTTTTTTTATCATTGTTAGTTTCTCGTTATCAGTTGACTAATGAATATGTATTTTTAAATGAGATATCTTGGTTAGATTCTTGTCAAAGTTCAGAGTTATCATGCAATAAAGGAGTTAGTTTACTATCAAAAATTGTTTATTAATTAGTAAGTGTTGATATCTGTTGTGGAAACAACTCAAGCAAGGGCCACTTGAGGTAGTTCTATCCACTCTATCTTTCTATTATTAAATTAGTTCATGCATTATTAATTAAGATAGTTTACAATTACATGCATGCGGATTTATAAATGTGATTCTGTAATTGAAGTAGATTTTGTAGCTTAATGATAGTTTTATACTTTTGGAGTGATTATTTACAGTTTAGTCTCAAAAGTTAGTAGTCATAGTCTTAAGTGATAAGTACTCACAACACAAGTAATAGTTTATGCTATTTTCCTTGTTTTTCTAGTTAATGTTTCATTTCCTTTTCTAGTTTTTACAAATTTTTATATGTGTGTAAATCACTTGTACTCATTGATATAGGCCATGTTAGAATATATGAATGTACATATAATGCTAGCATTGTAAAAACCTTACAAAGGCCTAGTTGATAATTAAATTCAACCTCTTGTAAAGGTTTGGTGAACTATTTAGTTAGGAAGCCATCCTCTAAATTGTGTGTTTACTTGTAGCACCAAGTTAATCAAAAATTATAGAAGTCCTAAATTTTTGGCATTGTTGTCGAGGATGGTGCTAAGTTCAAGATTCTCCCGTGTATTTCTAATTCTTTTCAAGCTTTCCTATTTTAGCAATTCCATTTTCAGCATTAGGGTAAATAGGTTTTAGCCATCAACACAACTTGAGTTACTAACAATGTGTTGGAACCGCTAAACCATAAAGTTACAAACATTGCATGTAGAGGCAAAGAGACACTCTAGGAAGATTTCTCCCTCTAAAACATGGAGCATTATAGGACATTGGTGAACAAAATGAACAAAGTGATGGTATTCTTGAAGAAGAATCATCTCTAACACCAATACCTAGACACTAAAAATACAAGAGACTTCCCACATACACATTAGCATCATGGTTACTGTAGTAGTTGAAGATCCACTAGAGCATGTCACATTGGAGTTCCCTATAGCCAACTAGGAGAGGAATGATGCCTTGAAAAATATACATCCTTCAACACTACTTGTATTCTATGGGCTAGTTACAAAGGACCTATACACCTTTCTTTTTGAGTTTTATGTGCTATGACAAAGTTATGACTATCAATAGATGCTCATAGACTCAAATTATTTCCATCAACACTCAAAGATGCTGCTCTAAGATGGTTCATGGGGTTGGGAAGAGATGTTGTTCCCAATTGGAACTTAATGAAGAAAAGATTTCTAGGGAAATACCAAGGTTACTACGAAATCATAGATAGAAAGACGGATGACATCTTTAGGATGTCACAAAAGGAATATGAATCCTTGGAAGACTATATAGAGAGGTTTTAGTTCTGCCTCAATAAATCTCATCAAAATAGACTCTCTAATGAATCTTTGAAATTGATATTCTTAAGGGGAGTTAATGAGGACAGTATGGATGCACTTAAACTTATTGGGGTAGGAGACATCTCATAGGAAAAATTTGAGGAAACCTGCAAATCATGTAGGAACTATTTAAGGTCTTTCATTAAGAGGGGTAGAGGAGATAAGACATCTTCCATCAAAAAACCAACCATTCAAGTCTCAAGGGTGGAGCTAAGCAATATTCTATCAAACATGAAAGAAGATATCATTAGCCATTTAGCTACACAATTAGATACCGTCCACATCAAGAAAAAGCAAGAAGACGCAAAGGAAACCCTTAGAGAATACAACCCACACTGTTGAAAAATTGTGAGTATTTCTAAAGATAAGCAAGGGACATTATAATTTCATGCACTGGAAGGTGAAGATGGTCAAGTATTCTACATAGATCAATGTAAACCATGGCAACCAAGACAAGGTATGCCCCAAGATCCTTTGAGTTATAACATGTCATTTTCTAGTAATAATATAAATTTCCCTAATTGGAATCCTTAATCTTGGGCCAATGTACAAAACCCACAATAGTCAATACCTCAATCCAATTGGAGTCAACAACATAAAACCATGTGGCCACCATTAAATTTCCAAGGAGATAATTATAATTCTCAATGGTCACCTCAACAAAATCAATGACAACCTTAGTGGAAAAGAGGTCAACAATAGAAAAATCAAAATCCCAACTATCAGCAGCCACAACACCAAGCCATAATGCCAAACCCTTCAATAGCTACACCAAATCCACCAAGAGCACCTCAATTTCCAACACAATCTATACCTAACCCAAATAATAAGCCTATCCAATAGGCTTATGCTAATGACACCATGCAATACCCCACCTATGGGGTTGAGGTGAGTGATGTACACCTCAGATCAGGGAAGATGTTAGTTGGGCCTTCATCTCCTCATATCACAATTAATTGATGAGGAACTCCCACCAAAGCCCATGGATAAATGATCTAAGGAACTTGAGTCAAATTATGTCAATCCACCAACATTGAGTCTAGAGCCTCCATTCCCTGAGAGATTAATAGTCCGCAAACATCATTCGTAGGATAAAATTGATATATTGGGATAGCTAAAGGATGTTTGCATCAAAATACCCCTCATCCAAGCCATTAAGGAAGTACCTATTTATACCAAAAATAGTGAGAGAGTTGTGCCACAAAAATCCAAGCAGGAGGCCCAAGCACCCTCAAATTGTCCATGTCTTAGGAAAAATTGCAGTCATTATGTTGGGAAACATAACCATACCAAAGTATGCAAACCTTGGAAGCCATGTAGTGTATTCCAAATATAGGGCTTCTATAATGTCTGATTAACTTGGTGCTATAGGTAGACACACAATTTAGAGGATGGCTTCCTAATTGAATAGTTCACCAAACCTCTACAAGAGGTTGTATTTAATCATCAACCAAGGCTTCATAAGCTTTTGATAGTGATGGCACTATATGTGCATTCATGGATTCTAACATGGCCTATGCCAATGAGTATAGGTGATTTACACGAATACATAAAATGGTAAAAAATGGAAAAGGAAATGAAACATTAACTCACAAAATGAGGGAAATAATATACATTATTATTTGTGTTGCGAGTACTTATCACTTAAGACTGTGACTACTAACATCTGAGTTTGTTTGTCAAATTTTTTATACTTTATTTCCACATCATTATATCCAAAATATAGTAGGTCTTGATATTTCATCTATTCAAACATCATCCTTGACCTTAGAGATTATGTCAAGCAAGACATTAAATGTAAACATCCAATGGACTACTACACAATAGACATTGTTGTTGAATGTGTTGCAAGCACATGAAACAAAATTTACATGGGATTACCATGACATGAAGGTATAGAACCAAACTTGTGCATGCATATGATTTACATCAATGAAGGATATAAACTAGTTAGGAAACCACAAAGAATAATGAAACCTATAGTTCGTGACATAGTCAAAGCTGAATTACAAAATTTGTTGGATGTAGGATTTATCTATCCAATCTCTGACAATTAATAGGTTTCTCCACTAGTAATTATACCTCAGAAAGGGGGGAAATGGAGAGAGTGTGTGTAGACTATCACAAGTTGAATGCAACAACTAGGAAAGGCCACTTTCCTCTTCCCTTCATTGACTAGGTACTGTAACTAAGGTAAAGATCTAGGTTAGCATAAAATAAACCCTAGTTAAACAATGAAGCACAAAGGAGGAAAATAGCATAAAAGAAAGGAAGAATTTCACCAAGCAACCTTCATGCCCTCCATGATTAACCTTCATTTCCCCTCTCCATTTTCTATAAAATGATGTTTTCCCTCAGTTTAAGGAGTAACTATGAACTATGACTAAGACCTAAGCAAATATTGAAGGATTTCTACTCAACAATTGCAAGTATGAAGTATGCAAGCCTAAAGTTTGAAGCATGAAATCATGAAGTCAAGAGGTGTTCAAATGAGGTTGAAATTTCCTTTTTATAGAAAAGTTAATTTTGGATAAATGGCCAGGATTGGAAGTTTGGAAAAGCCCTAAGATTAAAGGTTGAAATTGCATGTGACAACTAGCAATTAGGGTTAGGGAAAAAATTGAAATGAAGGGTTGAGATTTGAGTTTATAAAAATCAAATCAAAGGTCAAGAATGCATGTGACAAGAAGATATTGGGCACAAAAAACAAGACTACTGGAAAATTAGATAATAATTTAAAATTATTTGATTTAAAAGGGTGAGTTGACCTTTTGAATTAAAAATTAATTTAATTCAAAAGTGGTGAGTCATGTGATAGTAAATAATTGGCTGAAATTGTACCATTAAAAACAGAGGAGTGACAATTTTAAATAAATAACTTTATTTAAAATTAGAAGAAAATCAAGGTGGACAATAATTAAATAAATATCATAGAAATTTATTTAATTATAAGAAAACATAAGGAATTAATGACGTATTTAAATAAATAAATAAAGTTTATTTACTTAAATAATTAGGAGGAGGACTAGTAGACAAATATTGGTAAATAAATTTAGATTTATTTATTATATAGAGAACATAAGAAATTAAGCGTGTATTTTAAATGAAAATAAATGTAATTTATTTATTTTAAATAGTCGGAGAATAAAATATATGAATTAATTAAATGGTGAGAATTATTTTAGTGTGGTAATTGACTATAGGACATAGACCCAAATATTTTAATTATGTTGAAAGGAAATATGGAAAGAAATAAAGGTTTGCGGAGGCTCTGGTCCAGTTTGAGTCTACATTTTACTCTTTTATTAATCGGCTTATCGGTTATGTGAGAAAATTGATTCAGGGATATACCCGGCCCGAGAGGTCACAGGTATCCCTATGCCTGGGAAAATTTGCAAATTTGAAAGTGCCAAAAAATTGGGAGAAAGTGTCCAGATAAGTAGAATTTAATGACTGGAAAACAATGGCTGACGGTGGTTTGAATTCCAATAAGTTTTAAGGTAGTCAAAAGAACCATCAAACATACAAAAATTACATCCTAGTTATAACCCTTAGAGCCCTGAACACTTTCTAGAAATAGGAAGCAAGAAGGGTAAAAGGAGTGAATTCATTTTCGCATTGCTTTGGGATTCCAGAGCTCATAGTGGGAGGTTGCACAAAGATGTGTGATGATTGGGAAATTGATCACCCATCTAGAAGTCTGGACATCACAGAAATGACCGAGGAGAGGGGAGCATAGCCACTATTATGTACCCTGCTACACTTTGTAATTTATCATTTATATGTACGTGACTTTTGGGCCCATTCAGTTAGAGGTTTTAGATCACGTCATTTGGTAGTTCCACTACATTTAGATGTAAACACACAAATATTCTTGTTTTACATACACATTTGATGTGTCACGACACAAATGCAAGGGGTAGTCTAGCTTAAAGTTTAAAGCGGTGCAATCACATACTTGTGCAATGCAAGTGCCAGATTGCAATGCATGTGCTAGGTCGTGCAACACAATCACCATAATGAGACACAAAAGCATTATGCAGCACGGCTGGCGATGAAGCTGCTTACATCCTCGGGAAACAACACAATTTTCATAAAGTGGCACCTTTGCAAGGTCAAACAATGTAATCGTTGTAGCACGACGCATTTGCTGAAGGGAAAAGCGCAACTGAATGTGCTTGAGTTGACTCAGTTTAGGCTCACTTTACTTGTGCACTTTTGATTAGTTAGCTAATAATGATTATTTTCAATGATGTGCTAACCATCGTTTCTATGTGCAAAAATGATTACAACCCATATATACTCGACAGTTTCGGTCGACGACATACACATTTAGGGATCAATTGAGATAGGGTGTGTAGAGGTGGTTGATGTAGCTAGGACTATTTCATGTGACCTATATGCCCATTTTTTGAGAAAATAGGAGTCTCTTGACAACGCTGGTAGAGAGATGGCACTCCAAGACATGTTCATTTCATTTTCCAATAGGAGAGGCCACAGTGACACTGGAGGACGTCTATAGGATTCTACAGATTTTGATTAAAGGAGAGCGTGTGGTATATGATCCTCAACGGGTACTGTAGGCCATCATGGATTACTATGAGCACGACGATGTAGCATAGTTGGGCATCCGTGGATATGATATTAGTTGGGAGTTTCTAGCTGAGCATTATGGCCGATGGGATTGTATGTTGTGCACCTTCATAGTCGGGGTACTAATTCCGGATCACCACGATCATGGTTTCTCTACAGGATGGGGGATGTTCTGATCAAGATGAGGCGTGATAGGATGGTGTTTGGTTGGGGGTCATGTTTGCTTGGGATGCTATATCATCAACTTCATGATGTCGCTTATAGGGATTTGATGAGTATCAACTGTGGGACCACACTCCTGATGATATGGGCATGGGAGCATATTCCAGTATTTCGACTGTCGATACAAAGGCAGTTAGATGAGGGGATGCCATATGTGTACCTTTATGGAGGTTTTGTGACACATATGCGAGTGGGAGATACAGGATACTGTCGTCATGCTATTAATACTTTTACGAGGTTTGTGTGGAGG